>JADANM010006310.1:9003352-9018187 GCA_026213755.1 Eurema hecabe
TGACGAGCCTCATAGAAATATATACTTTCTTTTGAATTAACAGTTTCGTTAGTAACTAACGTTACATCGGTAGAGAATTTTGTATGTTTAGTAAAATTATATTTCATTGATCAATTTCCGTTTAGATTATAAGTGAGGTTATATTAGTAGAAAAAAATTGATACGCTCTTTCCATGTATATCCTATTCTAACATTTTTTACGCCGCGTACAGCTGAGAATGGATAACTTTACAAAGCATCCAGTTCATTTTCCCATTTTATGCGTCTTATAATGTGGATCATAAGTTTGGTCCCTCGACCTCGTCGTAAACCTTATCAGCCCTTTCGAAGCGGGTTAACATATAAGCAATAAAACATTTTCCGCGTCGAATGGCTGCAAATATGTTATCAATTCGAATAAATCAGGTTTCGCGACAACTAAATCAATTAGAGCCTGCGATATCATTTGATTACTGCAGATGGCGTTCAATCCAAGATGGCTTCCGGCAAGTTAGCGCGAACTCGCGACACATTAATTCGATTTTAAAGTGTTTGAGATTCGTTGAAACTTGATGAATTGTTTGATTCCTACCAGATTGGATTAGACAAACTCAATGTTTCTGGCTTTATTGTATTTATTTTGGACATTGATGTAATTGATTGGATCACTTGGTTATTTGAAGGATATTTAACCTTACCAGCGTACAATGGGTATACTGTCTTTGATTTTTTCTTTTCATTACCGTATAATAAAATGGACACATAATAAAACGCCAGTGACTGAATATTGCATTTTATTTAAACCGACTTCAAAAAAAGAGGGATATTTCTCAATTCGACTGTATATATCCTTTTTTAATATACAAATTGCTCAAAATATAGTATAGTAAGAGGGTCAGAGAATAGTAAGCATTCTCCATCAGGACGTGGCGTCTTAGTCAGCCAGACCAGCTAACTTTACTTAGTAATGATTTTGTAATTGGATTATGACGATTAAAAAGTGCCACTATTACATATTGACCTAGTTTAATAAACTGAACTTGGCAGGGGTAGGGTACGCGATTTGCATGATCGACATCTACATGGGCATGTACTACAACACCATAATCGGGTGGGCGGTGTACTACCTGGTGGCGTCGCTGGCCTCCATCAACTCGGAGCTGCCGTGGACCAGCTGCGACAACGAGTGGAACACGCCGCTCTGCACGCCCGTCACCTCGCCGCAGATCAACCTCAACGCCAGCACGCCGGCCAAGGAGTTCTTTGAGTGAGTCCCTGAGAACATCATCATAACATTACGACATACTTATTTTGTTTTATGTATGTTAGGTGTATTTACGTATTTATATCGGTGAGAGCCAATAATAATATGAACCAGCAACTATATTATACTCGTATAAATAAGCAGACACGCACTCTTACAGATACTCTCCTTGTATCTTCGTCTATCACTCATTTCCGACCTAATATTTGCTCGTGTGTGCATTGCGTGTTGTTTAAACGATTGTGGTGTAAACTAGACGCAACGTACTAGAGCAACACAAGTCGAACGGCCTGGACGACATGGGCCCCATCAAGCCGTCGCTGGCGCTGTGCGTGTTCGGCGTGTTCGTGCTCGTCTACTTCTCGCTGTGGAAGGGCGTCAGGAGCGCTGGGAAGGTGACCTATTTTTATTTCATACGTTAATTGCTAATGTTTAAAGAAGGTTAAAGCCAATATTTTAATGTTAAAGCGTCTGTAGCGATCTAATTTAATTAAACACTGATAATACCACTGGATGAATTATATTTTATTGGCTTTATTGGTTGTAAATTAACATGAGACAATTTTATTTTGACAATTAAGGTATACAGGGATTGATTTTAACATTCAACATTTTATAACCATAAATCTTCCGGACACATAGAGCAGGCCGTTAGATAGACGTTGCGCAACGATCTCGTTTATCCAGATTCAATTTGACAATGTAATATTGGTATGAGCGAGTGTGAGTGGTGCGCAGGTGGTGTGGGTGACGGCGCTGGCGCCGTACGTGGTGCTGCTGATCCTGTTGGCGCGCGGCGTCACGCTGCCCGGCGCCACCGAGGGCATCCGCTACTACCTCACACCCGAGTGGCACAAGCTTAACAACTCCAAAGTGAGCAACTGCTACCTTCTATTAGTAATACATTTGAGATAGCTTACGAAGATCCTGAGGTAACGTTGTGAAAGAGTCTGCGAACGTGACTCTGACCTCTATTACCAATGCACAATGGCATTTAGACACACAGTCTATATGTCATAGTCAGATTCCAGGTAGAATCAGCTATAGAACTAAAGGCCTAAATATAACAACACTAACTCAAATAACGAAATATACTTCTTTGTAACACCAACATTTATTATAATACTTTCGATTGACTAAGCTGGTGACGAAACACTTCAATACTGCATATAAATCGGAAGGGAAAAATTAATTATATCCAGAAAATTTATAGGGCTTCCTTCTATCCAACGAAATTCACTTGTCCCTCGGGAATAGCTGATTCAATCACTTCTATATAGTAGGTTCTATAACCTATATGCATGGTTAATCTTTATCCCTTGTTTTTAAAAAGATAGTAAACACATTAACGAGGTTCCTAGTCCATAGCTATACCTAGCCACCTATGAGCGGAGGTCTCTGTTCTCCGGTGTGCTCCATAGCGTGTACTGCGCAGGTGTGGATCGACGCGGCGTCGCAGATCTTCTTCTCGCTGGGCCCGGGCTTCGGCACGCTGCTGGCGCTGTCCAGCTACAACAAGTTCCACAACAACTGCTACCGCGACGCGATCATCACCGCCTCCATCAACTGCCTCACCAGCTTCCTGGCGGGATTCGTCATCTTCTCCGTTCTAGGGTTAGTAGATATGCGATATCTAGGACATATATTTGATAGTAAGGGATTACTAAGACCAACACACACAACCCTTGTAACGTTATAAATATGACTGGCACAACCTAGAATGCATTGTTTAGATAACCTTTTCTTGTCTTGCTTACTTAATCATTTCAATCTTCACTTTTTTTAATTTCTTCACTTCTTTAATTTTGCTGTTATCACAAATTAGGATAATATTACATGATATTTGATTGAGAATGTATGTGACATTTTCATCTACCCATATTGTTTGAATAGACGATTATGTATCGAAGACTAACCATTAAAGTACCACCTGATTGGATCTTTTGTAATGTCGCGTAGGTACATGGCGCACGTGCAGAACAAGAGCATCGAGGAGGTGGGGCTGGAGGGCCCGGGGCTGGTGTTCATCGTGTACCCGGAGGCCATCGCCACCATGACCGGCTCCGTCTTCTGGGCCATCATCTTCTTCCTCATGCTGATTACACTCGGACTTGATAGCACTTTTGGCGGTATTCTATAAACAATCAATTCATAACAGTTTGCATATGAGATTTATTTTAAATTCAAAATTAGTTCTGGTCTGTTTTATGACGCAAAAAAAATATAACGAGTCGGTTCTTAAAGGCACCGTAGTAAACTTTTACTCAATTGTTTAAGATTTTCCTCGTTCGTGTCTTCTGTTACGGGCTTGTATTGCATGTCTAATTCCTAACTATTTTAATCCCCTAAGGTCAAGGGTAACACTACGTGAACGACTTTTTTCCGAAGCAATTATACAATTATATTCGGTCACCATTCCGTATTCTCGTTTTCATTATAGTTTTCTACTTTTTCTGTACCTTAAAAGCCCTTTAAGAATTGTTTTATAATGCAATGACTACTATAAAGTAGAAGTGTAATTTTATATGAGTGAGTTGTTGTTGCGATGGCTACCTCGCGGAGGCTCAGCCGCTCAGCACGCTGTGAGTACCGCCAGTAACCCGGTGCGCGCGCGCAGGGCTGGAGGCGGTGACGACGGCGCTGTGCGACGAGTACCCGCGCGCGCTGGGCCGGCGCCGCGAGCTGTTCGTGGCCGGCCTGCTGCTGCTCATCTACATCTGCGCGCTGCCCACCACCACCTACGTGAGCACCCTTCCCCTTTTTTACTCGACTGCGCGACGCAAAGGAGGGTAATGTGTTCATCACTCTATGTAGGTATATTTGTTCCTTTGAAGCACTATACGGACTAAACGCGTCGGCCGATTTTTATGATTCATACGTCAATCGATTTCTCTTAGTCCTGCGAATGTCCAGTCACTAAAGACATGGAATTAAAAAGATCAAAATGGCGACTATAAGAGACTATATTGTGAAAATGAAAAAAAATAAAATCATCAAATTACATCATATGGGGTATCGTTGAATAGGGATTTAAAAATTATTAATAGTTTTCTTTCATGACATTCAGAGTCTCTTTAATTTGGGAGACGCTTCAAATAACGACAATTTGTAAAACGGTTTTTTTTTAATGTATGTATTTAGTAGGTATCCTGAAATAGGGAATCAAATTGTCTTCTATTGCGAACGTTATTGTTGGAACTATGTTTTATATTTCTTCGGAACAAGCGTAACATTTTAAAAAGAAATAAACGGCATTATTACACGAAAACACAATCACAATACTAAAATATACAAAAAACAGTATTTTTGAATATATTTTGTACAAATAAAAAAATTCTAAGTAAGAACTATTCCTAGAATTTCAACAAAAACCTTGTGCGTATATTTAGTCGGGCAATCTAGGTAGTTACTAGCGAGATAACAGCATCGCTCCGCAGTTATTAGAGCGGCTAATCTCGCGTCAGCAGTCAGCACTATCGGCATTGTGCCGCCCGTGACAGATCAGACCCACTGTCACTGCACACACTTGACCTTCATATACGTTGTGGAAGGGAATTGATTGACAGATATAGGTACCTAGTAATAAAAATTGTATGTGTCGTTAAATTATGGTCTAACTTTGAACAACTATTATACTTTGTTCTCTAAAAGTTAAATAAGCGTTATATGTTTTGTTACCCTAATATAAATCCTAACGACGTGTTGTAATAGAATTATTCACTTTATTAAGCTTCGGACAACAGGTTATGTTGCATAATAAAATAAATTAGAAGGCAGTCCTGGCTAGTTCGAGGCTTAACAGAATAAAAAAAATGTTAATGTTCTAAATCGCTTGGTTCCGTTAGAGACAATTCCTTTACACACATATTATAAAGGATCCCACGGTGGCATATGGCGTGTGTGTGGCGTTGCGTTTACATTGCTGTAGTATCTAAGAGGCTAGTTCGTTGAGCGCTGTCAAAAATACCCCGTCATTCCGCCCCGATCTTCGCAGCCCCTTATCAACGCTGCCCTTGTATAATTCATAGGTTCCACTTGCCGCGATGAGGGAGCATTTGTTTTGGCAAATGAATTCAACGTTCTCTTAACTCTGTTTGTTTTAGAAGTGTGTTTATGTGGAGTATAGTTAAACGCTTCATTGAGTAGCTTTTATATTAGAATACCTTTGGCCCGAGGTTTTACCAATGTTATTTTAACCCCATAAACGTTTAAATTATAAAACACGTAAACAATTTATAATAAATTATACTTATGACGGCACATAGGTGGCATGCGAGTAACGAACAAAAATTGTAAAATTTATATGGATGTAGTAAGTAGCTGCTATTTCATTAATACAAAAAGACACTCCAATTTTATTTTTATCTATAAGTAGATTATATCTCAGTCGAATTAATACAATAGGTATATCTATAGAAAATGATCAATTTGTTACTCGGGTAGGTTAAGTACAAATTAAAGCACTCTGGAACCGCGGAATCAACTTCTGTACAATAACGCGACAAAACCATTAGGTACGGGGTGACGTGATTAAAGAATAAATTGACTTAATTTAGTCGTTTTGATGAATGTTCACCCTTTCTATAGAGCAGCTATTGCTTAATTTTTGTACGGTATTGTTTTATAATAATTATTTAAAGGCGTTTGTTAGACTTAGTTAGGTTTATTCTGCGTGAGACTCAATATTTTTTCTATGGTCAATGTATAACGAGATTTACGAAAACGGTTCAGTAAATCTAAAGCTATATATAGTACGCGTCACGAATCTTTAGCGCTGAACGAAACAAGCGCAGAAGTCAATAAATTAGGTATCGAGGTAACGGCGCACTGCGCGGGGCGCGTGATCGTCGGGTGCGCGAGCGTTGATTGGTTGTCCCAGTCGTGTTGTCTTTGAGCACCAATACGTCAATTACGAGCGCGATTCTACCGATGCGCAGCTATTCTCGTCCAGCGCTAAACTTAAATGACGCGACCTTACACAATAGGTAATAAGTAACCACCATACCTCAAGTATTAAAGCTGTGTTGGCTTGGTGCGGCCAGGGCGGCGTATACCTGGTGGAGCTGCTGAACGTGTACGGGCCGGGGCTGGCCATCCTGTTCGTGGTGTTCGCGGAGGCGGCCGGCGTGTGCTGGGTGTACGGCGTGGGGCGCTTCTCGGCCGACGTGCGCGAGATGCTGGGCCACAAGCCCGGCTGGTTCTGGCGCGCCTGCTGGTCCTACATCAGGTGCCGTGCCACGTCACACGCCACACACGCCATACACTAGACACGCTACACCATACACGCCACACACGCCATACACTAGACACGCTACACCATACACGCTACACACGCCATACACTAGACTCGCTACACCATACACGCCACACACGCCACACACGCCGTGCACTAGACACGCTACACCATACAAGCCACACACGACACACACGCCATACACTATACACGCTACACCATACACGCTACACACGACACATACGCCATACACTATACACGCTACACCATACACGCCACACACGACACACACGCCAAACACTAGACACGCTACACTATACACGCCACACACGACACACACGCCACACACGCCATACACTAGACACACCACACACGACACCCTTTAGACACAACTATTACAACATAGTTGACAATAGCATGGAAAAAACACCAATTAATCCACCAACCAGCTCCATGTTAATTTAAAGTAAAATTAAATTATTTTATAAATGTTCATTATGAAATCATATATTTTAGTTTATAGGTTTTTTTCGTGTACATAGGGAGACTGCACGATTTTGAAGATCTAGTTTTGTGAATGTAGCTACCGGCGTTCAAAAACTCACTTGTGCTTTTTCCAAATATGTTATATGCTTGTGATAAATGCCAGTAGCACCCGCCCTATAGTGAATGTCAGTAGCTACCAATCGCTCCACAATTGAGTGTAGTGTGTGTGTGTGTGTGTGTGTGTGTGCGCGCAGCCCGGTGTTCCTGCTGGTGCTGTTCGGCGTGTCGGTGCTGGCGCACGAGCAGATGCTGGGCGGCGAGTACCGCTACCCGCGCTGGGCCATCGCCGTGGGCTGGCTCATGACCGGGCTCACCGTGTCGTGCGTGCCGCTCTACGCGCTCTACCGCTTCGTCATCACGCCAGGCTCCTTCCTCACTGTGAGCAGCATTAAGCTTCTTAAGAGAGTTAACTTTGCAGCCAAAAAATATTATCATATTATGCTTATATTAACTTAGAAATGCCTGCCGGCCAGCTTTGTCTGTGGAACGTTTGTCCAATCATGTGCTAATAAGTACTTACGTCTTAAATTCCAATAATATAATTGTATTTCAATTGCAGGTACAGATTATAATATGAAAGACGACGTTGGAAAATATTTTTATTTGTATTGAATTTATTTTTACGTAGTTAGGGCATGTTAACTCAACAACGTCTGGACCAATTTGGCTATTTTTTTTTAATATTCGTTGAAAAAAGACATCGAAAAATTGCCGGGAAAAATTATTGACAGAACGAAGTCTGTTGGGGTCCACTAGCGATAAATAATAATCAGCATTATTGTGTTGCCCGACAGCGCATCAGAACGATCATGCGTCCCGTGGAGACGTCCGTCCCGCCGGCCGACCACGCGCTGTGCGCTCTGTGACTGGACCTCGACGCACGAGCCCCCAGGACCCCACCCGACCCCCGCGACCCCCGCGACCCCCCCCAACAAGCACAACCCCCACGACCAGCACAACTCCGCCACGTACCGCCACTTCACGCAACCCCTCGACTCCAAGACGCATCCCGTCGAGTGGTTGGTGTAACATTATGTATTTATACTAATTATTTAACTCCAACACAAAATTATAAATTCCAACTTTATAGCAATAATACATATAATATATCGTTATCCATATGCGATACGTGTATCTCCAAATAATTTGAATACTGAATCCTTCATTTATTTGGCGTCATTATCTTAATAATTTTCATTTACGCAAAAATTAATGACGTTATTCGCGCTTTTGTTTTAATTATTACGCAAAATTGTTATTCCCGCTTTATATAAAATATTATTATTTTATGTAGACTTTGAATTTAGAAAACTAATATTGTATCAAAGTATCGTATATTTAATGTTTATATATAATTGGTATATAAAATAAATCGATTAGCAATGAATCGTAATACATTAGACATGTTAGTGATGACTCCGTTGTGTACTCGGCGTGTATAAATGCGTGTTTTAATATGTAATAATAAAATAATATAGAACCATCTTTATTTAAATAGTGTAGAGAATTTGTTGTCTAAAAATAGAGCGTTAATATTGCTTTTTCTATCAGCGTGGACGATCCTGATGAAGATGTCTTCCTCTGAACGATTGGCCTCATACCATCATTATTCATTGATCGCTTCATAAAACATACAATATCCATTGTTCTAGACAACTACGTAAGTTAACGAAAAACACCTCATATTTGTATGTTCTAAGTCCCGTGTGTTCCTAATGTTTTACATTTGTATTAACAAAGCTTATATATCAAGCTTTTTAGTATAAAATGGTCTCAATACGGTATAGGTAAGTTTATATCGGACGGGTTACAAGTAGCGAGCTTTAAGAGAATATATTATTATATCCTTAGGTAAGAAAGGTATGTTATATCTTTAACAATAGCAAATGTTATAGCTTATATAAATTACATATAATCATCTATATTGTCGTTAAAACCAAAAGGATTTCATATAGAGATAATATGGTTTCGTAGGACCTTCGTATTTCTTCAGCGAACTTTTCTAGATAATTCTAGAAATCATTAGAAGTAACTGACGTGAAACACGTTTGAACTAACAACTAGTACTTACATAAGTCGAGTACTTTAATGTATAAGTATTAATGTATAATTTATTTAATATTCAATAGATATAGACAATTAGAAGAACGCTGTACATTATAAACATTGCTGGACAGACTATAAAAATATATTACAAATCGCATGCGTGTTAGAGGCGTAGTTATTTGTTGTAAATAAATAATTATAGTTGTATTTTCGCTATAAACTAGATAAATACGATATATAAATATATATTTTATATATGTTTCTGTATTTGAGGGCAATAAATACGGAAACATAAGTATTGCTAGCAGTAAAAATATTAACTAAATTATTTATGTGTATCCATATCGTGTAACTGGTTAAGGGTTCAATGCTTCTTAGTTAGTTTGCTAAATATTGAAACTATTTCAATGTAGTTTTTAATTAATTAACTATAAAACATATTTTATGTTAAATTATATTTTATTGATAAGTATTATACGAGTTTTTAGAGTCGTTTAGGTAATATCTGTTGTTTTATAGTTAGTAAATCAAAACTTTCTTTAGAATTTTTTTTCGTATCGAGAATATGTAGGTATTTATATGAAATGTTTCACTGTAGATTATAAAGTTTGTTCTAGTATGTCTTATATTACATTTCGATAAACTTTTTTTCTAGTGTAATCTAAATAAACAAAACATATTATATAATAATTTAGATTAGAATTTTCGATGGACGTGTCGTGTATATTAAGTGTTTTTATATACAAAGAGAAAATTGTTTATATACCCACATATTTAATCGTGTATTTTTTATATAATTTTAAATGCGTTTGTGTATTTGCTGACGTACCTTGTATAGCATTGCAATGTAATTGTGAACGCGTAGAATCGTTAGATACAACATTAGTGGTGTTGCTAGCGCAAAAAGATTTAACTTGTTTTAAAAAAAGCGTTATAAAAATAACGAATTAAAAACATACAGGTTATCTGAATAAAGGCATTTTATCAGCTTTCAGGCAATTTGAGTTGTTATGAGTTAATAACTTAAAGTACCTACACTCTAATCGAAATATTAGCTTAACCAATAAAGAAGCAGCCATAAAAAAACGGATCTAATATACCTATAGACGGTCTAATTGAGAAACCTCATCCTTCTTTTGAAGTCGGTTAAAAAAAGTTATTTTTGCACTAGCAATAGCACGTGTGTACACTGTTACTGTATAGCGCCGTGGTCGTGTCATGTGTGTGTAGCTGAACTAGCTGAGTTACGTAATAAACGCAATGCGCAGGCGCACCCGTGTCAGCCATCGCGGGAATGTCTGTGCAATTGTTTCTAATCGCTGTTTTATTTTACTCCTGACACTAATATTCTTCTTGCATTAATGAAAGGCTACAGAAATAAGATATATAAGATAATTTAAAAATAACTATCTCCTAACTATTTATTTGCTGATATCTTGATTAGATCATTGCACGCTTCATTATTTTTTGAAACCGAAAATAATGCAAAAATATATTAACCTCTTGATAGCATTTTAATACGGCTAGTTAGCTTAATTTAATAATTCTACATAATATTTATTCTTAATAAGCAGGTTTACGTTATTACATACAGATAGACAGACGAATAAATGAACCTTGGTATCGTCTACACTCTACACTCTACATTATTGTTTGGAAAACCACGATTTAGTTTCGTTACACTTACTAGGGCTAGGCTCTTGATTGACGAAATTGTCCAGCCATTATTATAAATATAGTATATTTAATCAGTTGATTAAGAAAGGGAATCCTGCGAAGATAAAATATAATATACATAATATAATCAAATAAAATTTCTAAGAAATAAAACCTCCTGACACCTAAAGCATCACAAAGTCTTTACTTGAGATGCCTCCTAGATCGCGTCAACTCACGACGTTGTCACACAGCGTCATGATACAATAGAAAATTGCCGAAGTTTCCACAATGTTCGTGAAATAGTAACAAAAATGCGAAGCACTGCGGACGCAGAGCCCCGGCACAGCTTGTATGGCAGGAAAAACTGTGAGCTTCAATACACATTGCGTGAGTACGCATTGCATTTATTGTCTGAAGCGATGACAGTAGTCGAGTATGAAAATAAAGTGGAATATTTTACACACAATTCTGTTAAATAATTACGTTAGCTGGAGTTTTGGAGGATTAGAAAGTTTTATAATACATTTTATTGTAATATTTGAAAGGTTGGCAGCTCACACCAGAGTTGTCAAGATCTTTGAGTTTTCATGGGCGGCGATGACTACATTCCATCAAGTGACTCGTTTGCTCTTTAGCCCTATGTTATAAAAAATCCAGCATATATGAATGTTATTAAATCTGCTTATTATGTTAACGGAAAATATCTTCATGTAAAAGATATCAGGTATATAATTAGAGCACTAAACATATCACCCAAAAACATAAGTCTTTTTCAATCAGTTACACAATATGAAATAGTTGATTTAATACCTAAATGATGCAATAGTATGGTCAAGAAGGATGCGAGTGTGTGGTGTGTGTTGTAGAATCTGTCGGAGTCGCAACTCGAGTCGGTGGCGCGATGGCTGAGCTGCAACGGGGAGATATGGGGGATGGGGCCCACGGTGGTGTTCGCGAGCGCCGCGGCGCTGTTCCTCTACAACGAGCTTCAGGCGACCATCTATGTCGATGGCGACCACGCGCACGTCTCCCTGCTCGAGAAAACGCTAGTCGTAAGCACCTTAAGCGGTCTTTGCCACCGGCTGCCAAAGAGCCTGAGTACTTTAAGTGATTAAAGCACCCGTTTCATTTTAAATTCAAACAATATTAATTATTATACTGAAACTCTTACTATTTGTGTATTTCATTAGGTTTACACTACTGGATAGATTGAATTCTGATTTCATAAGAATTTATTCTGAGATAGACCACTTATTGTGTAGCGAAGAGCGATGCATACCAAATAGTACATAGATATCTTTTAAAGGAATGTCTATTTCAGTCGTCAATGGTGGTCGGCATGCTGGCGCTAATGATCCATCTGTGGGTGTGCTCCATGCGCTTCTTTCAGTACTATCTCGACACCCTTATTAGAGACGTAAGTTCAACGCAATGCGTGACCAGCTTACGTTAACAAATCGAGCTTTTTATTGTTAAATACCTAATATTGAAAAAGTATATATTCATATTTCTAAATTAAACAGTGAATGAATTGGACGGTATTTTTGCATAGAGTCCAAACATCCTCCTCGAGATGACGACAGCGGGGTTCCTGGGGCAGACGGAGCTGGTGCCTCTGGGTCCACTGACGAGATTCCTCAAGCAGCAGCAGCCGCAGATCCACATCACCATCTGCTGGTTCCTTTCGCTGTGCTATGCGGACTACGTCAGGAAGCACTACTGCCAGCGGTTCAACATGCCCTATTTGGAGCAGTGGTTGGTAAATGCCCAACGTGACTCTACGGAATGATGTTGCAATTTTGAATATAAAATTTCCATTGCTCTTTATAGCAATTTTTTATATTATAGTCTTAATAAATTATATTAATCGGAACAGTTCAAATATTTACGATGAATATAAAAGAAATCTAAGCTTGTGTAATACCACGTCTTTTATCCATAATTATAGGTTTACTGTGTGCTTAAATCTAGGTCTTCGTAATTTTATTCAGGCAAACCGAATTACACGCCCGCGCCTCCCGCGGCGTGCATCAAACCATTCAGAAAGTCAACAGCTTCGTGGGGGCGGTGCACCAGCGCCTGCGCGGCTACACGCAGGCGCAGGGGCAGGTGCCTGACACACCCACGTAACTATCTGCTGTACCTATATTATCTTGTATTAACACTATTAAAATACCTTACATACTATTTAAACTGATTTTCTGATAAAATTAAAGCAACGTTAACATACGTTGTAAAAGTTGGACTATTTTTTTGAACATTCCCATCTTTAGAGTTAAGGACAATGTAACAAGGACAACGAAACACAAGATCAAAACAGAAACACAGTTTGTTTTTGAGCTTTCCGCCTGATTGTTACAAAATTGTTACAATTTTGCTCAATTAATTGACTGTGCTATAATCATTAATTCGGTTATATCAGTATCATCACCATATCTGAGGTGACAAGAGTTCGTTCGTAGAACTCGTAGGCTCTCAGAGCGTTGACTAGTAAGCGGCAGAGCACAAGTAGGATGTCAGAGACTTAGAGCCGCGGCTGGCCACTAGAGTGCGGAGCGGGGCGGCAGCGGCGCCGGCAGCCGTGTGTCGTTCGCGAGCGGCCGCTCCGCGCGCCTCGTGTCGCGCGCCAGCGACACCACCGCCGACGTGCTGGAGCACCTGCGCGCCTACGTGTCGGTCAGTGCTGTCCTCACACTCCCCACCCTCCTTATACACCCTGTACACGCTAGCCACACCCTAGTGCGATGGAAGCTTGCTCTAACGAATGGTAATAATAGTTGTCCAACCCATCAAGTGACTACTGTGGCTTGTAATATAGCAATGTCATTTTAAATTAGAGTTCCAAACGTTTACATAATAAGTAGCGTAGCGCTTAAACTACCGAACCAATATTTATGACGTAAGTGTCAACAAATATGTTCGCTAAATTGAAACGAAATAAAAATCTTCTCAAATAAAATTATAATAATGAGATGTTTCGTAACGAAATAATATTTTATTTGGTTACGACAATAAAAAAAAAACAAATGACATACTTAAAAATACTTTTATTTCATTAACATCTTAACTTATAGTATACACTGTATTTACAAACACAATCGCGTATTAACTGTTGCAGAAGACTCGATGTCCGTGCGCGAGCGCGTCGCAGGGCTGCGCCCCCGCCGCCCCCGGCCCCGCCCGCCCCGGCAGCCCCACCCGCTCGGCGCCCGCCACCCCGCACCCCCTGCGACACCACACCGAAGGCCTGGACTAGGCTCCTCGATAGAGACATCACGCTCTACCCTCCTCCTCCGATCTGTTTTTAATAAAGGCACTGTGTTATAAAATGTTGTATTATTGCTAGTATCCCTCTATTATTTGCAAAGTAATTTAAAGTATTAATATGAATGATTATATTGGAACATCGTATCGTAAAGAATAATCCACAATTTATGTTAGTTTATATTGAATTTGTTTCATCACGAATTGAACCCAGAGAAAAAAATATATATCTATTTAGATATATACGAGAATAAGTTTTAAATCCTATTTGTGTTAGAAAAGCACTTTTTATGCCGAGAAAGTACCGAATAACTCAAAAACTAAAGAATATTTGAATACTAAACGAAACAAATCAGTCAAAACGAACAGCCACCCAGACTAAAATGCAAATCGAGACAAGTAACACATTCGACCACTAACTGCCAGACGTGCAACTTTGACGCAGTCACAACATGATCTAGTAACAAAATATTTCAATCATAAAAATATTTCCTTTCACATAATGCGTTTACTGTTTTTATAAAATTCTTTTGTATTTTACAATACTCCAGGATGCTGCAATCATCCATTAACTATTTGAACTATCAATCTATTCAGGTATGTATGATTTAATCCTTAAAAGTACCTTAAACGTACGAACCCTTAAACAAGTAGGAAAGGACACCTACTCCTGGATATAAGATTAGCAATATATCACGAGTCCTATAGAAGAAACTTAGGAAAACATGAAGGAAGCATTTGATTTTGAAAACTAAAACCAACAGAACATCCTTCTATACATGGTTTCACGACTGTATATAGGAAGTTTTAGGACTTCGGAAGCCTATTTTCGTTTTGGAGTGTA
>JADANM010006310.1:9038008-9065774 GCA_026213755.1 Eurema hecabe
GTAATTTTCGTTTCTCATAACATTAATACCGGCTTTAATTTATGGTAGGACATTGTTATGGAGGTTATAATAGTTTTTATAACTTCATGTAATGATGTGTATATTAGTAGCGTTAAAGTGTAAAGCGTGTAAAGTTGACAACAATAGTTCATTACCTCGTCAGTTTTTTAATAAGCAGTAGGAATTTTTAAAACTTGTCTTAATATAATATTAATTCGTATTTAAATCATGCGTTCTTTTAATCAACGAATACAGTAATCTTTTTCTGATGAGAAATTTTTCGTCAAAGGTTTTAATAATTATTCTGCATCGAATGTAGTCTATATGTACAATATCACCCATATAAGAAAATAACAATAACTGTATTGTAGAACAATAATTATGCGTATTTTTATTTACCATAACCCTTCAATGTTTTTATACGGTTAGTCCTAAAACTCGATGCAGCCTTCTAGGCATGTATTCAGTTTCGTAACTGAATTCGTTATTAATATCAGTCGCTGCTGGGTTAGGTGGTAGATGGTGGCGGGTAGCGGGTGGCAGGGCAATCACACCGGCACGAGCGATGCTCCGGCGTTCGGCTGCGCGCGCACGCGACCCGTAATTACGCTCTTTGTTACACGCTCATTAATACTTCACACTTCTATACTTCACCATCACTTTACCACCAGCTATAGCTTATAGTGGCCCACCTACCACTACGCACGTTACGGGTTAACTAATCTACATACAGCATTATACACGTGTACATACGTGTGATACATGCTCTTGATAAAGCTTCTGTACATTATTATTATATAATATCGATATGCTGCAGGCCCATTTCAGATAAATTAATATTATAATGAAAATTGATAGATTGTATTCCAGAATACTTGTACTTCTAGAATGATCGACGTCTATATTACTGCTTACAATGTATGTACAAAATTAAGTACCCTAAAGTTCTGTCACGGAATTCATGTTAAACATATTTTTATTGTTTTATATACTTTACAGTTCGCTGTCCTAACAGTCGGTTACAGCTTCACGATATATTATATTTAACATAGTCTAAGTATCGAATTGAGTTCAATATTTAGTTTGTAAATTTTATTAGTGTCTTAAAGTAATGCCTTCGAAAAGCAATAAGAGATTTAACGTTCAGATGGGAATGTTTGGAGGGTTTTATAGAAAAAAATTACGTTTCACGTTGATTAGTTTTTAGAGCGGTTTAAACTAAACTATCATGTAGTCAAATATTTTGTATTTAAACATACAAGCCTTTGTTTGCTATCATTAAACGTAGCATTAATTATATATTATTTTTTCCTTTAGATATATAGCGGTTTAAAATACCTATTGTGGGTATATATTATACATTTTTTAAGAAAGATTTAAGTATGTATATGTATGAATATTCGAAATGTGTAGTTTGTTATAATTTTTTATTTAATTCATTTCAAAATTCTGAAGCTCTGAATATTTAAGGTATAAAACAAAGTCGCTATCGCTGTCTGTCTGTCCCTATGTAGGCTTAGATCCTTAAAACTACGTTACGGATTTTGATGCAGTTTTTTTTTAATAGGTAGAGTGATTCTTAAGGAAGGTTTATATGTATAATACATGCATAATATAGTAGAGAAAGACTGATAAATTTAGAGGTTTCTAATGTGATGTCGTAAATAAGAACGTTTTTTTGCGCTTATATTGCAAACGTGGCTAAACCCTACAAGATAGACCAAAATATTGTACTACAGTATTGTCCACCTTAAAAAGTTCTACAAAAAACTCCGCGATGGTATATGCCTATCTCTTAGGGATAACCCACCATAACCATTTTTATTCCTTTACCAATAAATGGTTATTTACGAAGTGATTTTAAACAAAACAGCATTAATCCTTATTCAATTAAGTACCTTAAATAAATTGTGCATTTATTATAGATCAAAATGCTTTTTACAGCATGTAATTAAAGTAAATTGTTCCGAAGATATTACAAATTTAAAATGCAGGGACGTAGTTGTTGCGGCGCCGCGGCGGTAGCGACCCGCGGCCGGCCGGGGATCAGGTTGACAAAAAAGCTGTGAACGTTGTGTATGAGGACATTCTGTAGTTGCACCCGTGCGAAGCAGGGGCGGGTCGCTGGTAACATAATAAAACAATTAATTGCTTCATGTCTATCTGCGTCTCAGTGCTCACGCCCCACAGTCCACACCCCGCTGTGTTCCGCGTGCGCACGCGACTGTATCAAAACAGTAGATAGATAATTACAGCCGCCCGCGCCGGCTTAGAGCTTACGCGTTATTACAATCCATTTAATTGACTTTTTACTGCTGATTAACAACGCGCCAGCTTTTTGTTTAGCGCTGAATATGATCAGCTAAATGTCAATGAACATTGCCCGCTGAGTTGTCAGAGCTGGATAGACATCATGTCGACGCTTTTGTACATCGAAAATTGTGATAAGTCGCTATTTTATGTTGCGAATAAGGTTCTTTGTACATCTCTATGACATGCACGTTAGATGTGAGTATTGGATTTGACATTATAGCGTGTTTGTTGATATTATTGAAATAAATACATATTTTTTGCAAGCAGTCTCAATAAATGCTTAATTTCGGTGCATTAGAGCGATGGACGATGAAGATTAGACGAAGGAACCTCAACATTAGGAACCATCTGATACGTCGTTACAATTCCCGATCAATTGGCTTCCGTCTCCGACGCTGGATGTAAACACATCTATTAGAGAAGACACTTTATTATAAGCTCTTAATACAGCATTTGAACTGATGCCAGTTTATGTACCTACTTGTAGTATAGCCGAGCTAAGCATATACTTATACCTAGTGAATTTTTGGTCTGTTTCTCGTTTGTAAAAGATTTACAAAAATAATTAAAAAAAAAACTAAAAGCTCTAATGGTGTTCAGATAGTTATTGGTTTTAAAACTTTATTTGTATGGCCGATATTAAAAATACCAACGACGATTACGAGTCCGGTCAAAGTAGACCAAAAAATGAGAGTGAGGTGTCTCAAATGTCTAAATTGAACGAATAATTCAAAGTAAGAAGTAGACAATTTATAATTTAAATATATAATTCGATTGTAAATACTTATCCATCTAAAATATTCAAAATTGTTATTAAATAATTTCCACATAAAAATATTACGATTTACTTTTACTGTATGCGTAAAAATATTTCAGTAGCTGGGTCAAGAACAATAATCATTAATTAGTACATCACAAATTTTGTGGAGGGCTCCGGGTTTAATACAGTCGTCAGTTTTGTTAGTTTTAAGTTTATTTACAAAACATATTTGACTGTCGAGATCGTTATCGAGATAATCAGTGTGTTTAATTAGCAAGCAAGGTTTTTGTTTCTTATTATGTTTTCGCACAATAGTTTTTTGGATAAACAAAAAATCTATGTTTA
Organism: Eurema hecabe; assembly: GCA_026213755.1. Taxonomy (NCBI): domain Eukaryota; kingdom Metazoa; phylum Arthropoda; class Insecta; order Lepidoptera; family Pieridae; genus Terias; species Terias hecabe. The sequence goes on from JADANM010006310.1 coordinate 9,041,427, forward strand.
ATTTAAGTTACTTAAATAAAACAAGCTACTTATGCTTTTTACGAGTATATTTTAAATCAATAAAATGATTTGAACTCTCATAAGCCTTAACTTAAGTTAATATAAGAGATTTTAAAATGACATTTCTGTATTTGATAGCAACACAGCATAGTATAAAACAAAGTCACTTTCTTCTAGACAGACCACCCTATCTATATATATATGCTTAAATTTTTAAAACTACGAAACAGATTTTCATTTGTTTTTTTATCAGATGGAGTTATTCATAAAAGCAGGTAAAACCACGAGGCGTGGCTAGTAGTATATTAAGTATAGTTAGTATAATATAACTATAGTTATAGTACGCGTCACGAATCTTTAGCGCTGAACGAAACCTGCGCAGAAATAAAAAATAAGGTATCGAGGTAACGGCGAGGCGCGCCAATAAGTCAATTACAAGCGCGATTCTACCGATGCGCAGCCTTTCTCGTCCAGCGCTAAACATAAATGACGCGTACTATACAAATGTTTCGGTGTACTAATAGATGTGTTGTATGTTATAGTGCGCAGCTACGACAAGCACGACAAATGCGGGCTGGTGTGGATCCCGCGCGTGGTGGCGTACCGGTGCCGCACGTGCGGCATCTCGCCGTGCATGTCCATCTGCCGCGAGTGCTTCCACCGCGGCGACCACTCCACGCACGACTTCAACATGTTCCTCTCGCAGGCGGGCGGCGCGTGCGACTGCGGCGACAACTCCGTCATGAAGGAGGACGGGTCAGTACGCACACACGCACACACATACACACTATTATACATACATATTATTGTTAAACTTAAATGAATTCTTAGTGCAATAGAAATATACTGAGAAAATTTATAAAAAAAAAAACAGATACCAAACCTCAAAATTACATTTGTTTGACTATCGTAAATGTCTACGTACATTAGGTTCTTTGGATTTATTCTATGAGGTTATGGGACGGGGACATTTTCATGGTAATTCTGTCGTCCTTAAGTCTAGCTAACTAAAAGTTTGAATCTCAATATTATTATTATGGTAGGAACACCTTTACTACAAAACTAGTATTAACTTCCAAGTCCCTTTAAGGTGAAACAGGCATAGCTATGCTCGACATAATTGTTACTTAGTCATAGTAAAGTCGTTGAGTAAACAACAAGTAATTTTAATACATAGTTGAACTCGCGTGGGCCCTATGGGTTGTGGCGTCATACCGTCATACCTCAGCCAGAAATAGCTCTACGTTCCAACATTATTATATAACTCGTTATCGGCATCTCTACGTTATAATATTGTGTTATGTGCTATATAACAAAACAAATATTAGATTCGAAATTGCAATCTATAATTTTTTTTATTTACAAAAGAACGGCACATGTTACCACGTACACTTTTGCTTAAAAGTAACATTTTGAAATTTACTATCCAAACAAGATTTATGAAAAAGACACAGTAGTCTAATTAATTATTTCATCCATTATTCATCTCACAAAACTTCAAACATTCCAACATAAGAAATCGTCTAGCACCCAATTCCCTCGCGAACGTCACACTCTGGTTTTGAATCCAGGAAAAGGTTTAACAATAAGTATTATCATAAAAAAAATAAGTTTTTGTAATTGTAGGGATGATGTGTTATCTACTGTCACGATTTTGATTTTACTCTGGGCACAACACTGGGCTTATTTATATTAACCCGAACACTGCCGCAAAATCTAAATAGGATATTATGTAGTTAAACTAACGGTGCCATCATACTGTGTATGTGGATGTGTGTTACTCGTGAACTCATAAACTACTGAATGAATTAAGCTTAAGTTTGGCTAACCGGTATTAACACAGAAAACACGTTAACCCAGTATGTCCACGAGCTCGGTGACTACTCTGCTAAATCCGAAGGGCGCAGCTAGTTCCTTATAAAGCTATATAATCTATGAATACTACCATCGTTAAATGTTATAGCATCTAATATTGTGCCCATTACCTTCAAGAGCCATCTTGTGCTCTTCCTAGTCGTAAAATAGAGATATAACATTTTCATTTTACTCATCCCAGTACAACATATTGATTTCGGTGCATCATAGGTGGTAAATGCGAAGTCCTATCGTGGCGTCAAAAATCAATGAATTTACTAGAGAGATGTACTTATGTAAGCGAACCACATCATGTCATTCCTACAGGCGTAGGTAATGTTTGTGAAATCTTTGTTCGTCGCGTATCTAATGGTCTTTTAATATCGCATCCGATATGAGTTATTTAATGTGTGTTGATTTCTCTGTGAACTGAATGTAATTTTTAAAATTGATTGATTTAAATGCGACACTGTTTCAATTTAAGGATTGTCTTTTTAGTCTCGATAAAAGCTCTCCGCTATCATTGCACCAAGTTTCGACCAAATTAGTACATAATATTATATGTGGTGGGCGCGTATTAGTAGTTATTTTTAAAACACTACATTCCATACGAAACATAAATCAATATACAAACCTACAAAGGATATGTTTAGAGTAAGTATGTGTCGATAGATATCTTTACATGGAGTCGCCTCTCCCAAGATCCAATATATCCTATAGCGAGATCTCATCCGGACGCCTTTTGGCAAATTGTCAAATTTTTACTTTGCCGCATTGATAGTACGCAATATGTTTTTATAAATATTCAGTTGGAAATATTGGAGGATTTATTAATTTTCCACTGCAGTTGTAATCTTGAGATTTTTCGGGAATAATGTTACTAAGGTGACTTGAGAATAATATCTTATGACCATAACTCTTTTTTGGACTGGTCTTAGACCATATTTGACTCATTTATGTTAGAACTTAAAAACCTTAGTAGGGTTTAAATGAATCTATGAAACACAGGAATTAATCCCTTTCTATAAAATACGGTACAATTACAAAATCACATTCCACGCAATTCAACCACAAACTTTTGGATGGTGAACAATCGGTTTCACGGTGTATATCTATTGTGACGAGTTCAGTTCTTGGGTCAGCCATTAGTCGGCCGTAAACGGAACAGTCTCACACTCGCATTGATTGATGGCAGTTCTAGACCCACGTGCTACGCCGTAAACCACGCACCATTTTATGCATGACCTACGACAACATTGATTATTACAATGACATACTATTACGCGATAAGAATGGGCACTGATAATGAAAATGAGTTCTCATACATTCTGTTATTCACATATTAGTTAGTTTCGTTAAAAACGTTAATGATATAGGATTGTCTTTTTACTTTATTCGGAATGATTTACTTATTTTTTTTTTTATTTTGGTTCTCTGTGGTATTACTTTTAATTTCATTTAACCTCAATTTAAATAAATTATATTATGGCAAGGACCCGACTGCTGAGACACAGTATTTTATACTAGTTCAGTAGTCGGGTGATCACTTAAATTGTAAATGTTTGAATGAATTCATGACAGATAAATTTATTATTGTTAATGAACCAGAACATGTATAAATATGAACAATCGATTCCAAAAGTCTATTTAAACATTATAAAACATCTGGTCGCTATTTTATTGTTTGAATTAGTATTCCCTGTATATTGAACTTTAATATTTACGATTTTCCTATTTTCTCAACGCTTATTTGTATATAATCGTTTATGCTATAATGATTTTTCAGCTCAATTAGTTTAATCAATTGTATATCAATTTGATCATCCTTCGTATACTAATCACAATATAATAAAAGTCGTGTTTCACGTATACTCATAGTGCCGTACCATTTCCAGTTTCTGCAGCAACCACGGCAACAAGTGCCCGCGGCCCGGCACCGCGCCCGCCGAGCTCATGTGCGTCGCGGAGGCCATGATGCCACGCCTCATACTGCGGTTGCTGCAGCATTTTAGAGAAAACAGGTACATATTGTGTATTCATCAATTTTTTCTCGTTAAGCTACACTTACTTATTTCATGAGGCACCTTATAGAAGAATCGTAGATCTAAACTTACAACTTGGATAGTTTTTTTTGCGCAAGATGAATCTGTACTTTTAGTGTTAATATGTGTTGAATGAACTCTTTTTCTTTTAATCTATGGAATTGATTTTGTAAAATCATTAAAATATAAAATTTTATATTTTTCATAAGTATCTTTCAAAGACTAATAAAACCGAAAAATATCGAAAAGAAAGATTGGTCAAAATTTTCATATGTCATAAATATGTTATTTAATAGCCAGTAGTGATACGGTTGAGGTGTGGTGTAAATAATCACCTGTAATGGGGTATGTGTGTGTATGACGTTCCAGCGACGGCGGCAGCTCAGACAACTACCGCGTGGCGGTGCAGGAGTGCGAGAGCTACGTGCAGATGCTGATGGAGTTCAACAACATGGGCGACCTCATGCGCGGCGCCATGACCAAGGCGCTCATCAACCCGCAGGTACCCCATCACTTGATGACAATTTGACACTCAAAAATAGTCACAAAACTAAGTGCATTACGGACTGCCTTAGAGTGTTAATGGTCTTTAAAAAAGAGAAAATGGTAATTTGTGTTTTGTCACGCAAAACACAATAAATAAGTTATAGGGTGCTGTCGTTGTTCTGTGAGTGCTAACTAAACGCAATGACAGTGGAAAGTTGAACCCTTGAAATACCATTGTATGTTTAGTAACCAGGTCCAAATAATAATAATAGGTATATACACGTTATTTATCAAAAATCGTAGTTACACTCCAGAGCTGTCAAGCTCGGTGAGTGTTGATGGGCGATGACCTCTTTCCATCAGGTGGCTCGCCTGCTCGTTTGCCCCCTATATTATAAAAAGATCCACAAGTACGACGCATGTTGCAGATGTACCGCAACCTGGTGGAAGGGCCGTTCCCGGACACGGAGTACGGGCGCTACATGGCCGAGTCCAACAACATGTACGAGAAGGCCATCGAGAGCTTCCCCGCGCCCGAGCCGCCCGACGAGTATGTACCAACCTCATATAGTTTTATCGACTTGGCTATTAAAAAAAAGCTGGCCATTATAAAAAAATAGTCGATTACGAGACAGCTAAAAATTTATTTAGACGGCTCATTGCTGTGAACATTTAAGTAACAAGTGCGAGAGACTGTATGATACTAAATTGATTTTAATATATTATGTATGTACTAAATGAGAGAACCAAATATATAAAGAGAAAATTCAAAAGGATAATTCTACATTTAAATTGCTTAATAGATAATTGTTACCTAAAGTAATTGTTTGTGTATATTTGGTTATGTATGATGTGGTTGTACTGAATAAATAAATAAAAAAAATATTTTTTTTATAGACAGTTAATATAAATTTTAGCATTCAATTTTAAAATAAATAAAACTTGATTATATAACCATAAGTGGTTATTACATTGTCATATTACTGTAATCTCCAACATCTCTTCGGTTGCAGATATCGTCACCTACCAGCACTATCACCTCGGTTACAACACAAGACATTATTAGATGAATTTATATTTTGGACGTTCAAATACGAGTTTCCTCAGAACGTGGTCTGTTTGCTGTTAAATATGTTGCCTGATCAGGATTACAAGGTAAGATTTTGTGATGTTTTGAGATTTTTTTTGTTTACTGACTAAGTGATCTGGTATGGTAGAATTTTCGAAGTTAATAACTTTAATTAATAATAATATAGTTTCATTACGAAATTTGAATACTGCAGTAAATTTTACATTCATAGAACAAGATTGGTGAGAGTTGAGTTGTAATTGCATGATGGGTTGTGCGGCGGCAGGAGCACCTGACGCGCACGTTCGTGCTGCACTACGCGCGCATCCCGCTGGTGCTGGAGAGCTCGGCCGACCCCGACACGCTGTCCAACCGCGTCGTGCACATGTCCGTGCAGCTCTTCTCCAACGAGGCGCTGGCGCTGCGCTGCGTGCAGCAGCTGCACCTGCTGCACGTCATGGTGCTGTCGCTGCGCCTCATGATGGGCCGCATCCTCGTGCAGAACACGCTGCACGACCCCGCCACCAACTTCCACTACGTCATCGACTGCACCAAGCGCGTCATGAAGGAGCACTGCTACTGGCCGCTCGTCTCCGACTTCAACAACGTGCTCTCGCACAAGAGCGTCGCGCTGCTCTTCCTGCAGGACGACGCGCTCGTCAACATGTGGTTCGAGTTCCTCTCCATGCTGCAAGGTGCGCCCCACCATCCACCTCCGCTGTCTTATGTCACCTGTCACCACTGATCGTTCAATGAATGAGTAACTCGTATGTCGCGCAGGCATGAACGTGAACGTGCGCGAGACGGGCGGGCACATCGAGTTCGAGCCGTCGTCGTACTACGCGGCGTTCTCGTGCGAGCTGGAGGCGGCCGCCTACCCCATGTGGAGCGTGCTGTCCCACCTGCACGCCGCCGAGCACGCGCCGCTCGCGCGCCGCATCGTGCGCGCCGCGCTGGCGCACCTGCTGCAGTGGCTGTCGGCGGTGGGCGCGGGCGCGGGGGCCGGTAGTGCGGCGCGCTCGGAGCCCGCGCACGCGTCGTTCCACTTCCCGCTGCACCGCTACCTGGCGGCCTTCCTGTGCGCGGCGGCGCGCGGCATGGGCGTGCGCGCCGCCGACCTGCTGCCGCCGCCCGACCGCCTCGCGCTGCTCGCCGCGCACCCGCTGCGCGTGCAGGTTAGTGCCGCACACCCGCGCACACCCGCGCACACCCGCACACACCCGCACACACCCGCACACACCCGCGCACACCCGCACACACACACACACCCGCACACACACACACACACGTAGAGTACGGTCAACGAAATATGCATCGCCACCATAAAGAGACATGAATAAATAGAGGGAAAAAGTATAATATAAAATATTGAACATTATCTTATTATTATTATGTCAACATTTATTTTCAGTTGCGTTTTTCAAGTAACGTTAAGGTTATATAATAATTGTAATGTGCGTGTTAGAACACATATACCTACAATTTTAATTCTAAAGTGATTCATAATGCGATTTGTCAGTTCTGTATTAAGTTTTCCAAATAAGCCAATTTCAAAGTTACGCCTCTAGAACTGCCAGAACTAATTTAGCCGCTAAATTATCGTTAAGAAGTTATTGAATTTGTTAACCACCGCCGTGTTTTTATTCTACTTAAAATTTTATGCGTTTTTGGGTGCTTTTGAGGAAGGGCAGTTTTAACAAAAAAATCTTTTTGTGAGCTTAAATATGTGCTTTTAAGTCGAATAATACGCAAAGAGCATTTTAATAATTAACATATATGGAAAGTAAGAAAGTTCATCTTTCTTAGTCTGACCTTTATACGTTCTAGGTAGACGGACTAAATTTAGGAACCCTAAATAAAACATTTGAAATGACATCCGAAATGACTCTATATCGATTTATTAACTACAAATTAAAATAAAAGTTATAATCACTTTGACAAAAATAAAACTAATTTATACTTCATTTTTTTCTACGTCTGCAATAAAAAATAAAACAGCCATAATTATCTTACGTAACTTTATTACTTAAATTAACTAGCAAATTAACACGAACTGAGTATGTATAATGTACGTATAATATCACTGCGCGCGGCTAGAAGCTGGACACGGGCCCGAAGTCCGGCTCGTTGTCGGCCGCGGGGGCGAGGGCCTCGAATGGCGCGAGGGGGTCGAGGGGCGGGTGCGGGTCGGGGGGCAGCTCGGCGCGGATGTGGCGCGACGCGTCGTACGCGAACAGCTTGGGCGCCACGAAGCCGCCCGAGCCGCGCGCGCCGCGGTGCACCATGCCCGCGCCGCTGATCAGCGCCGCGCCTGGACGAACATACGTTTTTGACTTTTAACGACGAATAACATGTTTTAAAAAACGATAAAATAAGCTTTCTGTTTTAAAGTATTTAGCGTGCGGAATTCGTTAAATAATTGTTTCAATTCAAAGTTTAAAGTAAAGTGGGCGTGCCTAAATAGTCATTGTTGTATTAGAATTTCGTTTTCTATGAAGATCCACATTCACCACCACCATACAGAGTTTTTGTTAACTTTAAGTGGATATCTCCACTGGGAAGTGTGTAGGGCGCGATAAGGTACCTTTCATGGGCTCCAAGGGCTGTATGTCGATGAAGGGCACGGTGCTCTGCGCGGCGTCGGCGTCCTCGTCGCTGTGCGTGAACTCCACGAACGTGTCGTGCTGCGAGTCCACCGACAGCGGCACGGTGCCGCGCGTCGGGATGTCCGGCTTGTATAGAAGCAGCTGCGTCCTGGAACCCCGAAATGTCATTTAGTATCGTTAATATACTCGATGGGCTCGCAACCTTAGGATATGAAAATATACATCTCACCTAGGAGTCTCTGCGCCTTCAGTGTTATCGTTGCTGATCCACATGCTCCGCTCCGGCGCCAGGCGGCCCGTCGTGTAGTTGAATGGCGTCGAACGGATTTCGAAATGCAAATGAGCTCCGACCATTCGGAATCTGAAACATAATCATAACATTCAGAATACAGCCATCCGGACGTTGTTTTTAGAGTGAGTGAAGCGAACGCTCACCGAACTCCAGTTAATATGTGACCGAGCGGCGAATCCAGCTCGTCCAAGTCCATAGCCCTCTTCTCGTAAGTCATGGTGTGGTAGTCGACGCCGTCGCGCACGCCCGCGTCGTCGATGTCGAACTTCTGCACGGGCACCCAGCCGCCCGCCGTCACCGCGCCGCGCTCGCCCAGCCGCCCCTCGCTGATCTGCAGGTGGAACACGCGCCCGAACTTGGCCAGCCGCACGCCCGTCACCACCCTGCAACCGGACCACTCATCATCCCGCTCTAAGCCACTCCATTACGACAAAAAGGACACCCGCACACCCATGCTGTTATATTTACATCTAAGCTAGAGTATTAAACACGTATGTCCATCCCGACGACTTATGAATAGCAAGCGTGACCCCAGATTAGCGACGGTTTGAATGTGAGCACTGTACACAGCGGAGATAAAGGTCAGATTTTGTTCTGTCAGACTGACTTGTTCCCCTCGATGTCCGCTAGCGCTTCCCGTAAGCTGAACGAGCGCTCGGAGTTTCTCACGTCTTCCTCGCAAAAACAGAGACAGTACGAGCAGTGCAATAGCCATCTCCACCAAGAGTCGACCTTCGAAAGAGAAATGTCATTAAGGGGTGGGTTTAGGCGGGTGCGGGCGTCCCAATGGAGTTGGGACTAACTTGTTATTTTTCACGTCCGACGTGGCGTCCCACAAGCTGAAGTAGCGGTCGGACCTGGGGCCCGACTCGTCGCACAGACACATACAGTACGAGCAATGCCAAAATAGCCAACGCCACCAAGAGTCCACCTGCACAATCACTCGATTAGTTTGTCATTACAAGCGAAAGCTAATTATTTTTTTTATCGAAGGTTTTTGTCTAAAAAAAGCAAATTAATCATTATCAACAATAAATTGTAAAACAATCTTAGACGCTTTGAGACGCTACGTTTCTCAAGAAGATGAAAGTGTCAAGATTAGACTCACTTTGGTAGTTCCGCGCATACAGGTGCCCGCGTGGCCGAGCGTGCGTCCGTTCTCATACTCGATCCACTCATAGCGTCGCGTGCTGGATTTACTCTGCAAAATTACATACAAGCCAAAATAAGTCGCATTTAAGAAAAAAGGGGTCTCTTACGGTCTACTACTACTTTCGATTTCAGACAGCTAACTCTTATCAAAAGCGAAAATTGCATTTCGTTAAGTTTTCTCTAAATCATGAACTCACCGCCGGGCAGACCCACATATCTGAGTCGATGTATTTGCAGTTGATAATCCTCCCCTTGCACGCCGGCTGGCGGGCGCAGAACTGCTCCTTGAAGCAGCCGTGGTTCTCTGTCAGCGTGTAGTAGCCGCAGTCCTCCTTGCACGTGTTGTCCGGGTTCATGTCCACTTCGTTCTCTATGTAGCCCTGCAGGAGCCGCGTCACTTGGGCATACGTCTCGCCTGAAAGAGTCGTATAGCCGTCTTTAAGATATCCTTGATACTGATGGGGATACAGTGTGTCGTTTTTAATATGCTTTTACATTTTAGTAGGTTGCTTACCTCAACTGAATCTCTAACTCAACTTGGTGGAAAAGATCTAAATAACTGAGATTAAAGGAATTTGTCGTACCTTCCTTATGTACCGGTGGGTCGCATCTGTACAAGTCTCTCCTGGCCATAGACAGGGCTGCCTTTGCGGCCGCGGCGGTGCGCGCCGTCCGCTCGCCGTACCTCTGTCGCGTCAGACTCGCCTCTTGAGTGAAGTTACCTGAACATGCACAACGATATATTACTTATTATTATAGAAATTTGTCTCTCATTGATATAGTTAGCTATTCTTTAGTACTTAAAAGTGTTAAAACGTTTTCAAATCCTATTGAAATCGTTTAACATTGTCCAAAATTCCGATAGTTGACTGATTTATAAACCGTTTGTGAAATATGTGAGCAACACTAAATGTTTATATTAATAATAACGTATCGTTGGGAAGCTGATTGTCGTTGCAGTCGGACACCATTAGAGATAAATGCTTTGAACTTGATCTCATTAATTTATTGGTTAATCAATTTATTGGTTGTAGTAAACTAAGCTTGATTATGTTCATTGGTTTAGCTTATAAATAAATAAATTATATACTAGTATAAAACTACTCCATACACGGAAAGATTATTATTAATTAGTATTTGTCATTGTACATTTTTGTAAAGTTAAATCTAAAATTATTGTAATTGACGTATACATGCTTTAGTAAGTGCTATTTTTTTAATTTAAACAAGTCATAAGAAACACGGTTTTGATAAATAGGAATAGAAATTGGATTGAATTAACAACGCGGTCGGCAGATGCAATTGTACGTATCAAGTTCTGTGACCTTGCGCGGTTGATCGCGATGCGCGTGCGCGTATAAGGTGAACACTGGAGACATTACGGTGTAGCTGGTTGACATGGTACTTTATGAAATTCGTACACAAATAAGTTAAACCGCCTTATTATGGTATCGCATATTATATGAATATTCTAGTAGTTTTTCGCTGGGTGATGTCATCGCTGAATTGTGGCGAATTATAATAATAATAATGACAGTTAACTCGGTAATGGTTTCGTCGAACTCGTCGTTTTCGCGTGAGTTATAAAGAGATTTTTAAAGTTGACATTTTTAAACAAATTATTTGAAGATCGGATTTGTTTTTTAAACATTTAATGCCGTGTTTGTAAACTTTGAATTATAATATCGTAACATTTGTTTGGTAATAAAATATGTTTAGCAATCTATATTGTTGTAGTAGTTAAGCTCCACTAGGATTCACGGGCGGCGATGACTATTTTCCATCAGGTTGGTTCGCTCGCCTGCTCGTTTGCCTCCGACTTAATCTACACTAAAGGCAAATTTTTGGGAATGCGCGTGTTTGAAACTCTTTCATGTCTAAACGGATGGAGCGATTTTATTAAAATTTGTTATGGAGTTAGCTGACACCCTGGATTAACACACAGGCTATGCTTTAACGCGAAATACACATGATTTATTTTTCCCAATAAACTGTTTAATTTAAACTATATTGTTACGGAAATGGTAACCTTTTCCGTATATGCGCAGAAGCATCCAGGAGAACTGCATCATGGCGTACCCCTTGATCTCAGTGAGGGCGATGGTGTTGTACATGTCGTAGATGAGCTGGTGCTGCGACATTTGTAGGTCGCACACGTCTGGGGTTCTCTCCTGGAAATGTTTTATTAGAATTTTAGTTTAACGCTTTAGTAGGGCGGCCTTGAAGATTATTAGATATTTTTATTTAAAGGTCTATTTGGAAAAGAAACGTTATTTGAATATAGAAAAGAATTAAGAATTTTCAAAATTTCCAAGCAGCGTATCGTCAAATTGAGCGATTTTTTGCTGTTGTTAGTATTTTGAATCCTCACTGAAGACCTTATAGTGAAAGTGATTTGTTCAAGTATTTATCTAATACTAATTAGTATATAATTAATTAAATGTCATAATCAGTGTGTGAGTTTAATAATTAATTAACCGAGCCGGCAAATTGACGATGTAGGTAACCATTTCATTTCACGTAATTACATTATTATTGTTCTGAAATAGAAGAATTTCGAAACGATAATGTTTATGACATCATTTTGTATGTTTGTACTTTGTATACACAGTTTTGTTTACCTATTCATTTTTATATACCTATAAATATGTTTATTATTATGTAAGATTGGTTGAATGTTAAACTGGCTGTTACTAGAGGTTTCCCCCGTCTTAAAGGGACCTTTTTATTTATTTATTTAATTTATACAGTTTATTCTATTACTATCTATATGACATTAGCGAATTATGTATTGATAAGAGCTTTTAAAATCCTAATAATTAAATGACCCTAAAACAAAGCCATTCTTTATAATAATATCTCAGATCAGTTCGTAATTTCGCTCAAACTTGTAAGATTGAAGAAATCTTTACATAGAATACACTTTATAGTACAAAACCGAATTTCAATTAACAAGCTTATAATAATAATTTCGAATAAGATAAATTGCAATATTTACAAACGTTCATTATTGAATCTGACCAGTGTGATGTTGATTTGACGACCTCGTAACACATTATCGATGAAATAACAACAACGAATTAAACTGTATCAAAACAATCGTTGAACTTACTACTGAATACTGATCTGACGACTTAACTTACACAAACAAAAACATCCGTTGGTTGAGTCATGAAATTTTGTCAAATAAATATTCTTATAATTATTTGAAAAAAGTCCACGCATTTTTTGTTCAGTGTTCGAAATTATGAATCAACGTTGTTCGAGGTTGAAGACATGTTTTGATTCGCGTAAGAATTTTAAATGGATAATTTAGTAGGTAGGTTAAAAATGTACTCAGTCAATTATAAGTACAAAGTTTAATCATAAAATATATGCATCCACTAAGTATAGAACGCGTACAACTGATTATATTAATATTGTATACTAAGTTTATGTTCGCGGGAAGGATATTAGTAATTACAGCCTACAATTCCTAGTGCATTACGCGTTATAATATTATGTACGATACAGCGCTGCGTACTCGCCGCAGGTTTCTTTGTTTAGTAATCTCGTTAGTTGTCTCACGTCTCAGCTACTACAATGAAAATATATAACGTTCTCAGAAGCGCGCCTGTACGAATGCTTCCAACGTTTTATAGCCACGTTCATATTACATGGATCCATTGTAAATAATCCGTTTATCGCGCCGTGACAGATACGATTCGGAAATATTGACACGATTGCGAACGCCGCTGTTCCATTGCCCAACGCGAACGCACGGCCTGAATGCTAATTTGTTAAACACTGGGTAGTGGGTCACTGACATTCCCACAGCGAGCTTCTCGCGAATATCACATTTGTTTTGATAAAGCAGCGGCCGCGCGTAAACATCCGCAGTTATCGAAACCTAACCGTCCCTCGGTAGGAGACACTGTGACGCACGTGAATCTAGATCAATCCTTAATACGATTTGAATGCACGTCCGTGGCTCAACTTTCACTATTTATATATACCTGCAACACGGAACGGAACATGTCCCCGTGCTCCAGAAGGTCGTGCAACTTCCGGACCGCCTGCGCCACCGACGTGGACGGGTCCATGAGCACGCCTTCCGCCAGGCTCAGCCACTCGCGCACCGGGGCCGGAACGGCTCCAGGCTTGGCTTGGTTGTGCACGAACTCCAGGAACACCTTGTAGTAGCCGTCTATGATCTGCAGCCGCTCCACGGCCTTAATCCACAGCCAGGCGTCGAGCGGCGGGCGCGGCGGCCGAGGCACGCTGGCGACGCGCTCGTCGAAAGCGACGAACGCCTTTGTTAGCTCGACGTCGCCGCCGAGCCCGGCCTGCGTCCACTCCTGGTCGGAGACGTTCCTCCACAGCTGCGACTCTAGCGCGTAGAACTGGGTGCGCACCAGGTCGACGGGCGTCTCGTCGGCCGCGCGGGCGACGGCCAGCGCGCACAGCGCACCGAGCGCCGCGAGATTCATTGTGTTTATATTTCCGGGTGTTTATTATATTCCAATGCGCTCGGATCGGCGGTTCGGCGCACACTGGCGGGCGGCAGGCGGCGGGCGCGGGCGCGGGGCTCGCCCGGTCGAGCCTCGAGTGGGGTTCCTCTAGTGAGGTGCGTCACACACTCCAATTATCGACTATAATTATATAATTAAGTATACTTAATTATACACATTTACTCGTTTTATGATTTCTAAGTATTTATCATATATAAATACTCTATTTGATATTATGTCATACTCCATTTTTAAATGAAATTTTATTATTATTACTCGGTACAACTTTAACACTTCAACACTACAGATTAGGCAAATAGCGTTAATATCGCCATTATGCAAGAATAATAATGCGTGACGATCACCGGCTATTTTAGATTCAACCTTGAACAACTTGACGACTTGGAGCCATTGTATTTCATATTGTTTCGTTTTCATGTTTTATTTAATTTTAATTAACTGCTATTTAGATACCTTAAAACATGTATATTTTCCTTAATATTGACGTTAAACGATCAATCAATGAAATCCTTTAGCAAGACTAAACAACTATGAATTACAAAAATAGTTGACCCAAAAACATATATACGGTCGAATTAAGAGACCTCCTCCTTTTTTTGTAGTTGGTTAAAAAAGAACGCTTAAAGAATAAAATTTATCGACATCGATACCTTCCATGTCTCATCTCTATTATCCATATGTTCATATAATTGATCATTTATCGACCGTATGGCGTGGTAATAAGGGTTACATTAGCGTAGCTGGAACGCTCGCGCGGAATTGAATGTATCAGCTGATGCCGGTTACGGGTTGAGAGCTGGGACGAGGGTGGCGAGGGGTGATGCGGGGTAGCGAGGGGTGGAGCGGGGTAGCGAGGGGTGGAGCGGGGTGGCGGACGGCACGTGGGGGCCGATGTTTTGTTGTTGATCCTACCAACGTGATTATAGGAAGCATTGTTTGATATGTAGTTTTTTTTACATTAATACAAAACCACTACAAATAATATGAAATGTCTGTTTCCCGGTTGCGATAAACCCACAAAAGGTTGCCTTTCATGCAACTTTCACGAGTTTGCCGGTTTTCATTACATTTACGAAAAATCGCGTGTACTTATGTACTTTATTATAATTTTAGTAATTATTATCTTAAAATTGTCTCATTTAAATACTTAAAAGAAACTTGTTACGAAACTCTATAGTATCACTATTATGCTCGGTAACCGGTACCGGATATCCAAAAAAAATATTCTTAAACGTAACACAATCGGATATTAAAAATGTCATATACGTTACTTAACTACTATAATGTTAACTTAAACCCGAGTGTCGATGTTTGTCTGTGGTGTTGAAAGTACGTGTTGCATATTGCCACAACCAAATATCGACCCACAAACTTATTGTATCTACTACTGCTAGACGTTGGCAACAATTGCGATAACGCAGCACTGACATTTAACCAAGAAGAAGAACTTAAACCCTACAAAAATAATCAATACTTAACTTAATGTTTGAAATTCCTTACCGAAATTATCCGCAAGTAGCGGATATCCCAAAACCGATACTATACATAGCCGGTAATATACATCGGATCGGGAACATCTTCTACACGATAAAAATATAAACAAAATTTTAAACACATACATAACTACGTCACCATATATATAGACGACTGCTTGGCGCAGTAGGTAATACACCTGCCTTCTGAGCGAAGGGTCGTGGGTTCGATTCCCACACCGGAAAAATATAATCGTAATTTACATTTGTATTTTTCTGGGGTCTGGGTGTTGCTATGTATTGTATGTATATATTTACAAAAGAAAAGTAATGTATATGTAATTTATTCCGTTATCTAGTTACCATAACACAAGCTTCGGCTTAGCTTGGAACTAGATGGCGCTGTGTATAAATGTCCTGAAAATATTTATTTATTATTATATAAAGCACCATATATAGCATAAAACAGTCTCTTTCTTCTGTCCGTCCGTATTATATGTATGCTTAAAACTTTAAAACTACGCAATACGATAGATCATTAATGAGATAGTGATTCAAGAGGAAGGTTTATGTGTATAATCTATCTATACATATAATAAAAACGTAAGGAGCCGCTGTCTGTACATGGAAGATATATGAGAAAAAATATTATAGGAGACCTTTATTAACGCAATAGAACCCAAAACAATTATTTTTGGAATTTTTGTCTGTTTGTTTGTGCACGCTAATCTCAGAAACGGCTTATCCTATCTAGATGGGGTTTTCAATGATATATTGTGGTAAGCTTCACTTAACATTTATTGTTTAATTCATGTCAATCGGTTTATAAATAAAAAAGTTATGGCAATTATTATACAATTAAAGTTCAACGTGATTCTTTAAATTGCCATAACTTTTTTATTTATCAACGGATAAGCCGTTTCTGAGAATAGCGTGCACAGACAAACAAACAAAAATTCCTAAAATCATTGTTTTGGGTTCTATTGCGTTGCGTTAATAAAGGTCTCCTGTAATATAATTTCTCATATATCTTCCATGTACAGACAGCGACTCGTTACGTTTTTTTTATAATTATGTATTGATTTCAATATAGGTATTTGTGCGTTCAAACGATACGAATTTTCGGTTAGTCTTGTTTTTATTTAATAGGCGTTCAAAAGAAAATTGTATAAAATAATGAAGTGGTCAATAGTTTTACTTCAAAATTTTAATACATTAGCGAGCTGCCCTGGCTTCCCTCGAAGTTGCATTTACCAACAGTGAAGATATTAAAACTTGTATGCTAGTTGCTATTTCTTCTAAATATAAATATAGATACGTCTGTTTTAATTAATTACTTGAAACAGTAACGCTGAACTCCCCCAGCAATGATGGCTACGTTAAAATATAATATACAGTCGGAACACGAAAAGTGCATCGTCGATTGGTTTCAATTGGGGTTTCCGGCGGATCGCGCCCTCCGCAACCCCTCCGTGACCCCTTGCACTCCAAATATATTCATTTATTTTATTGCTTTACTAGTTGTGCCCCGCGTGGTTACGTAAAAAGTAGGTAGGTAACTTTATAATACCTAATTCAGAATATATGTATCGGCTTTTGATCAAAATTTCAGTTCGTTTAATTAAAAAAAAATCCGTTTAATTATTTTTTTTAATAAATTTCCGATAATTAAATAAAATATTGTGTAATATATTATGTTATTATACTTGTATATTTGTTACTAGTAAAGTCGTTCTAATAAAATAAAAAAAGGGTTATTTATAGCAAAAATATATGCGACAAAAATATATATATATACTATGTACTATAAAAATAATTACTTATGATATGCAAGTGAGTCTTATATAGCCTGGACCATTATAATATACTCAGTTGAATGAAACGGAAGTAGGTATATGACATATACAAATATGTAATATATAATCATTGCACATCGCGTGACCTTCTGCCAATCGTGCCCTATCTGTCGCCGCATTCTGCGTATTTGAACTTGATACACACACACACACACACACACACAATTACAAAGTGATTTCGCGTCAGGGGTTCCAGGTTTGATTCCCACACTAAAGCACTATGTTATCGTTACTAATCTATATATTGTTACTATAATAGGCTCTAATAAAGATATGTTCCATTGCTTTTCCGAAGTACACTTAGCTTTTATTAAAATCGAACAGAAATCGGCTTAGTAATATTTATCATTTAATGCGGCTAGCATTGTTCTTGTTTTAAAAATCGTGTTAAAACTAATGATGACTCAATATCCATAAAATTAGGGACTTAAAAACTCCATAAAAAGATAAACACCCATTAGCAGTAGACAAAGATTGAAATAGGTATTTTTACAGTTTAAGACCATTTGGTGCAGTGGTTCCTGGTTATACATTACCTTTTGCGCCCAAGGTAATAAGTTTCATTCCTATATTTTATGAGTCATGATCTTGCCTATTTATAATATGTACTAGCGATCCGCCCCGGCTTCAGTCAGATATATTATGCTTATAATAAATTGAGATGTAGGTAAACTAAGTATCTTTTAAGCTGGATCAAACTGCACACGGTGTGCAAGTTTAATTTAAAATCGGTTCAGTAGTTTAGGAGTCAATCGCGGTCAAAGAACGTGACACGTAATTTATATAAAATATATATGTATAAATAAAATTTAATAGTATGTGTATATAATTTATCTCTTACCCAGCTATCGTTACCCAAGCTCTGCATAGCTAGAGTCAAAATGGCGTTAAAATTTTTAATGGCTACGTCGTAAAGCGTGTCTTAAAAATAATTTTATTGTCTCCAATACGGGTAGCCTTCCGGACTGTATTGACTCTACAACAAACTATCAACCAGGCAATTGACCTCGCTGATTCATAGCCGCGATATCGCAAAAATTATTATTTTCATAGACATTATATGTTTATACTAATTAATAACTGTTTGAAGATATGAATAGGAAAGCTTATAACTAATTTGGAAATCATACAATAAAGACGACAAATAAGTCTCAAAATTTGATAACATATCCAACCATAGATCGTATATATTAGTTCAAATTGAAGCACTAACGGTAATAAGATGACATATTATGACCCGTGTACACGTGTGACTCACAGTAACTGTAACGGTTGATTCGTCAGACCCTACCGCTCGCAGTTCAGACGGAGTCGCGCTAATCGCCACTCGACCCCAAACTCAAAACTACCAATAAAAGACAATAATATACGAGGGCGGTCCGATAAGTACTTAGCCTCATCGCCTGATGGCGACACTATCGCAAATTTTTTTTACTGTCGTATAATACATTCTTTTAGATGGCTACCCTCTAAATTTCAGGCCAATCAGACTTGTAGTTTTGTTTTGACAGCTTGTGACAGCGAACGTGTTTGCAAATTTTAGAACAATGGAAAAAGAACAATATCGGTCGGTGATTCGATTCTTGTTTTTGGAAGGAAAATCGCGCAGTGAAATCAAAGAACGCTTGGATGCCGTATACGGTGACTCTTCTCCTTCGATGGCGACTGTTAAAAATTGGTTTAACGAATTCCAACGTGGTCGTACGTCGGTTTTTGATGAGCCACGCCCAGGTGCCCCAAAAACGGCTACCACGGAGGACAATGTGACGAAAATCCACGATTTCGTATTGGCAGACCGCCGATTGAAGGTGCGTGAGATAGCTGAGACAGTGGGTATCTCAAAAGACCGCGTGGGTTACATCTTGCACGAAATTTTAGGCATGAGGAAACTATCCGCGCGATGGGTGCCGCGTTTGCTCACTCCGGACAACAAACGCAACCGTGAGACCACTTCAGAGCAGTGTTTGACGTTGTTTAAGCGCAATCCAAAGGAGTTTCTTCGTCGTTTTGTGACCGTCGACGAAACATGGATCCATTGGTACACACCAGAGACCAAGGAACAGTCAAAACAGTGGACTTTACCCGGTGAACGTGCACCGAAGAAGGCAAAGACTGTTCAATCGGCCGGAAAAGTGATGGCCACCGTTTTCTGGGATTCACAGGGTGTGATCCACATCGATTACCTGGAGAAGGGCAGAACGGTCACAGGGCTGTATTATACCGAATTATTGGGCCGATTCGATGCCGAGTTGAAGAAAAAACGGCCTCATTTGGCAAAGAAAAAAGTGCTCTTTCACCAAGATAACGCACCGGCGCACACCTCCGCTATCGCCATGGCCAAATTGGTCGAATTGGGCTACGAACTGTTACCCCATCCACCGTATTCTCCAGATTTGGCCCCGTGCGACTTCTTTTTATTTCCTAACTTGAAAAGATCGCTCGCCGGTCAAAAATTTGAATCAAATGAGGAGGTCATCGCCGCCACGGAAGCCTACTTTGCAGACCTCGAGAAAAAATATTTTTCAGACGGGTTAAAGAAGTTGGAGCAACGCTGGGTCAAGTGTATCGAGTTAAAAGGAGACTACGTAGAAAAATAAATAGCCATTTTTCCAAAAAAAATCGTTTTTCTTTTGTAGGCTAAGTACTTATCGGACCACCCTCGTACATAAAGATAGCACTCTATAGTCTACACGTCCCTGAGGCAGGGTTGCTTAGACCTAAAAGTTCATTGCGGTCTGGATTATGATTACAAGTAAATAATGAGTTCTTTATCATTTTCGTCTATTAAACACTTAAAAGTTTATTTTCAAGTAATGGTGTCCTGTAGTTTTATCGGCATACTTACCAATTTTGTGAAAGTAGTTTAGTTTATATTGTATGCCAAAGAATTAATTAAATATGGAAGAATATCCATATAGTTTAACAGCTGCATACAACATCCTTACGAACTTTCGGATTTGTAATATTGCGGTCCCTTGTAAAATACGGTGTGGACCATGCCCATTAAAAAAGTAAGAACCCCTACAGTAAGTTAAATGTACGTATTTAATTGAAAGATAATGGTTAGTCATTTTACTACCGACAAATGACCGTTGTTAGAACATAACGACACGTAAATTGTACGGTGCTCGCTTGATTAGCACTATGTAGAAGTGAATATGATTTTATATTATTCTATCTATTGTTATATAACAAGGATAATTTAGGCAATTTTTGAATGTTGGTCGATAAAAAAGCACATTGTGTTTGTCACAAAATATTAACCCGATTATTAAAAGTCTGGTTCGGATTTCATTCAAGTATAAATGAAATATAAGGTATACAATTATCTGTTAATTAACGTCAAGATTCCCATATCAAACAAAAGACGCGTAAAAAATAATTAATTCATACTTATAACTGTACCGGTGTTCACGTAATGATAATAATACACACTTTCCAGTTCTAACTAAACTTCCTCAACTTTGTATTATTTTATAAACGAGTGTATTGTCCTCGAGTGACCTCCACTGATACTCAATATTAATATTATTACTATGAACAGAAGAATAGGTACAATATTATACTCGTCCCGAACTAATGATAAGTTTATCAAATCAGACCATTGTGTTGTTAGTCAATAAAAGCGAAACGTCAAAGAACGTAAAGAATCCGAATGCCGGATGTGGAATTGATCCGGCATACAATGATCGATACAATGAGCTCTGGAAGGCAGAAGGAATGTCGTGTTTACACCCCGAATGACACAAACAACACTTGAATCTGACTATTATTATTTCTATAAAGATCAATCTTCCCACCAATATTGCTGCTCTCAAAATACATAACATTAAATGTAATCGTTAAATATAATATTTTCAAATTTTTAAAACAGCTGCCTTTGTGTCTCTGTAAACACGCTACCCTGCTGTGTTCACATCGCTTCCATATTGACAAGTCTGTCTTAATAAATTTGATTTATATATTATCTTGCTCGTCCTTTGACCTACAATGAATCATTCTTTGTTCAAACAAGTTTTTCGTCAAATATCACATTGTTTTAATACTTACTTTATATTAGCTTATATATACATTTACCTGATAGAGAAGTTATACTAAAAAGGGTAATTTTAACGAATCAACTTCTGGCAAAGTCGTCGTACAAACCTCTAAGTCATCCACAATGAGATCGAGCAAGCCGCGCGTGAACAGATGTTTCTGCGGCGGCACGATGAGCGCGTGGATCCTCTCGAGCAGGCCGGGCAGCGCGCCGCGGTCGTGCGACACGCACCAGTCCGCGAAGTCCTCCAGCGTCCGCCGCTCCAGCTCCTGCTGCAGCTTCACGTACTCGCGCATCTCCCGGTCCGCCGACTCCACCCGGCTCAGCAGGTCCGCCATCTCGTGCAGCCGCAGCTCGAGCCGCGCTCCCCTGCCCACACTCTTCGCTAACAGCGTCGCCACTACCGAATTTTTCTCGATGCTCAACTCCAACTTTTGTATTTCCCGCGCTATGTGCGAGAGGCGCGCCAAAACCTGCCTTTCCCTTTTGCGAACGAACGGCAACTCGACTCCACCGGTCGCATTGAACGGCTTGCCGATCACGTCCCACGAGTTGAGGACTTCCTCGCCGATGTGTTTGCTCAGCATGATCACATCGACGGCTTCGTCGACGAACGCCCGCGCGCAGGCGACGCACAGCACCACAACAAAGAGCACGCGACCGGACATGGCGATGGCCGCACTCCCACTGAGGCGCTGAGCTAAGAGCTTGCTTCACTGTCGCCTAGTGTGGGTGTGACGCACGCTTAACTGGGGTGAACACTTGAACAGCGTGTGACGTATATAACTGTTACATTTCAACGGAAAGCAAAAGTATTCAATGCAAATGTTAAACATAATTTATAATAAATGTTCGATTAAAAACAACGTAACAAATGGATAAACTGTTTAATGTATTAAGTTGTTTGTAATTTTGCAATTACGCTCGTTAGCAACTGTAAATATTCAAAACCTATAAAGAAGTTGTAGAACCGGTATAATCACTTTTTGTTGTTTTTGTCATCTTTAAAACAACTTAGCTGATTTTTCTTTGTTCCGATTTTGAAAGCGAATCAATAAACATTGAATGATCAAGTTAACTTAGAGTTATAGAAGCTATTTTATAAATAAAGCAAGCTGTTAATATTGTAAATTTTATTGTAAATTGCCTTACAGATGTGATGTTGTTAACAGCTCAATTGGACACTGTTAAATGGGTCAAATTTAACTTGTAACATTTGACCTAAACTTAAACGAAAGCTCATCGTTAAGCTAGTCGTAAAAATAACGAAACGACAAACATATACTTTTATATTTTAATAAAAAAACGTTGATAACTACAACAATCTTGCAAAGACAATCAGCATATTATGGCATCTCATCGCTAAACAATAATTCGTCACTTTTGTTTGCCTTAGAATTTTTTGTAAGCGTTTTTTTAATGCGATGTGACACGCCAGATGTGCCCTTTGTCACTCGTCAATCAATTATTTACTTATTCTGTTGAACGCGTGTTTTAATGATAGGGTAATTATAGAACAAACAATACCGGGCTGGCTGGAATGTTGGAAATAATCGGGACGGTTATTATTTAAATAATTGTAGTACATTTATCCTAGTTACGATTACATATCGATTGATACACATATGGGTCAAATAGTTTGCTTTGATTCACATTTTGGGATACATTTTGTCATATTTTGTATGTAATACTTTCATACGTTTTATTTCTTTCAAAGACTGAACTACCCTTTTATATACTTTGAAATTTGTTTCGTACTTGACAGTTCCTTTCTACCTTTATGTAATATATTATGTAGTTATAAATCTCTAATCGCGCTAACGAATATGAAGGAGACTTGCGTAAACGTTCCAGATAAAATGAAGGGAATCGTTGCAATATATAATGCGTTTATTTGAATTATAAAAACTTATTAGCTACCATCCACACCAGAACCAATCTGAGTATCTACTCCGAATGCAATCGTCGTCGATATCGAAAATTTTTGATACTGCTAACCGAGCTATGATACTTAATATACTCTAATAGAGAATCGCATGGCACATCAGTTTATCGGAATGATATCGAAACAGAAACAAAAAAGGTTTTATATTAGGAAATTCGAAGTTGCTGAAAAACTGTATCGAAAATAATAAAAATCGACATCGATTGTGTTCGGAGTAGAGCTTCTGTATAATACAAATAATACTTGATTAGAACGTGTAATACGAATTGCGCGCTTTTGTCCCTTTATTAACCGACTTCAAAAAAAGGAGGAGGTTTCTAAATTCGATCGTTTATAATATGCTTTTTTGTTTCATTATTAAATGACTTCAAAATTTTTTTCATGCTTTATGGTGACAGTAAAATTGATTATTTAGTTTAAATTTGATAGTAATAAACAAAATTTAAATTTTCATGAAAATAACAACCTTAATATTAAGTACTTACATATGATAAGGTATAACATGTCTCCCAGCCGCTCATATTAATAATGAGTGTGTCTTAACAGAGTCTCTTCTACGAGATCCTGGCGGGCGTGTGGGTGCGCAACGGGCTGCAGATCAAGGGGCAGGCGATGACGTACATCCAGGCCAACTTCTGCAACTCCATGGTCGACATGGACATCTACTGGCTGCAGATCTGCGCCGCGCACCTGCCGCCCGACCAGTTTATCGATATGTGTATAGACACGTGAGTTATTTACTTAATATGTACTATGATAGAATATTATATAAGGGTTAAGTGAGTAAAAATACATTTATTGAAATGCCGGCAACTCCCTCCAGAACCCGTGGAACTTCCACGAGTGTTAATAGGCGGCCGCGGTGATCATTATTTTTAATTAGGTGGCTCGTAGGCTCATTTAAACGTTTGAAAAGAAAATATGACTTAACATTCGTTACTCGAAAACTGAACGAATGACTACAGTGTGATGTCATAAATCAGTATAATACGATATTGATCAAAGATACTTTACTAGTTTTTTT
>JADANM010006310.1:9088511-9100870 GCA_026213755.1 Eurema hecabe
CGGGCTCGTCGGGCTCGTGCTCGGGGCAGTCGCAGTCGTCCTGGCGCTCGTCGCGGAAGTTGCCGTAGTCGTCGGTGAGCGCCGAGTGCCGCACCTCGCACACGTGACGCCGCCGCCCCGACCACCACCATCGCTCTGCAATCATCACATGCTCTATTTAATTAAAAGTTTTAGGGTAAAAGGATAGCTAACATCCATGAATCACATTTATAATAATATAGTAAAGTAAAAATAAAATTCTACCCCAGACTTTGATTACATCCTTATGACTTAGTGTGTGAAAAAGATAGCATTCTATGAAGTTCAAATCATGTACCAATTTCTCATTAAACTTCTTTAGAGAGATCATCAAAAATTCGAACAAGCTAATGGACTATTTCCATTAAAAAAAAAATTATACAAATACCCACCCCTGCTTGTATCGACATCTTCAATCAACTCCTCATTCATAAGGGCTGACAATGCATCATCAGTGTGCTTGGACTCTGAAATATGAATCAGCATGATAAATAAAATCATTGCATTCAAAGAGAATTGTTTTAAAGACAATGTGAATGGTCTTCTGACACAGACAGTCTTCTGCTAAACCTTCTGTGGAAGATGTGCAAGAGTTAATTTTGTAATGTTCAACAATAAACATATTTTATTAAAATTTTATCATTTATAAAGGTGAAAGTTACATCCATACGATTTAATAATAAAAAAAAAATTCAATGGTAGGCAAGATATTTACATTATTATTGCATTAACTTTTGTTACCTGGCTCTTCTTTTATCTCCTCTTTGACAGTGGGTGAAATAGGAGTTGTAGGAGTGGTAGGAGTGGCTGGTGCTGTGGGGGTGGTAGGTGTAGCTGGAGGGGTTGGTACTGTAGTTCCTGGAGGGAGGGTGGTGTCGCCGCTGCTGTTCGAGCTGCATTCTGGACTGTATGGAGCCATCTGGAATAAATGAAATAGTATTTTGGATGATTAGAGAATCTCTTGTACAGCTCTCCAGCAGCCTCTGCATATAATTCTAGTCTCTAGTATAGCCAGTGTTCAATAAAAATATTTTTTTAAACATTGATTTTTGGTTTATCATCTTGGTTATCTGCTTCACCATATATGCTGTTAAATATATGATACTCACTCTCAAACTCCTGCGGCGTCGCGGCGTGACCTCAGCCATTTTGTAGCTACTATCCATTGCCCAGTAGGAGCCCTTGCCGGGATCATCCTTGCTCCGAGCCACTTTCATGAAGCACTTGTTTAGGGACAGGTTATGTCTTATTGAGTTCTGTAAACCATATGTATGTAAGGATGAAATAGTAGTTCTGGTTATGTAAAGTTGGCTTAACTAGGTGGGCTTTATGGAATGGAAGAGATGTAGAGCAATAAAAGCATCAAATCACATATTAGAAATAAATTATTTATTAGAAAACTAGTAAGTGGATGGATCATGGAATATTAACAGGTCATATTCTGAGTAACTGAGGCTTTACTACGGTAAGGGAGAAAAACACTACTATGTAATCCTTTATTGCTGTATTGTAAAGGGAGTCGCAAATCTTTGTCCTATGCTTGTTGGCCGTGGCTGCTTATCGTCTAGTACCTACTTTGAAATTGCAATGATATCTTTTAATTTAAATAGCAACTATCAGAGTTTTTGTCGGTTCTTCTCTATAGAAACTGCCTTCCTAGGTTGTAAATATTTTGTAATACCTTGACGATTCAAAAGTTTTATTTTATGTAGCATAGTTGAACAAAATTATGTTTGACTTTGCTGCTTAATTGCTACTATCACATAAAAAAACTGAACTCACCATCCATCCTTTCCCAGCTTCTTTATAATAGGGGAATGCATTGCATATGTAATTGTATATCTCATTGAGTGTCATTTTGCCATTTGGAGAACTGCTGATTGCTAATCTGATCATACTTGCATAACTAAAATAAAGAACATTATTAATATTGCTATTTAATTTTATTTATTATCGCTTCCATTTCTGGGCTTTGCTGCAATCGTTTACAGTTATATGTGAAAAGACCTGCTCCCATTATTTCATCCCTGTAGTGTCTGTTTCCAAAGCAAAACCTAGATGAAAAGTACCCCAGGGGTTAATTCAGTGTCATTTCATGCAGTAATATTTACTAATAATTATTACAATTAGCACAAGCAAACACTCAAATATGTATTACGAATAGGGATTTTAAAATTTTCTTTCTCTTTACAAATCATCCTTAAATGGAATGATTTTTCTTGGAAAAAAATTAGTTGTTCCTAAAGTATTTTCCAAAAACTTGGGGTAAATACTAATTCTAAACTAAACTTAATATTGTATAACTAAGCATTATGCTTATTTACAAAAAACAAAAAGAAATTAAACATCTTTATAGGAACATATATTTTTGGGTGAAGCAGACAAACTTTTACATATACATTGATATTTTCCCATTAAACAACATATACACACTTAAAGAGAGAAAAAGTACACACTAGGAATTATTTTGAAATCTATGAGAAGGGATAGTTTCCTACATGAGGAAATGAAATATAAATTCTGTAGTGAATTACATTAAAATGACCTCATCTTAATTATGTACTCTAACAGCGCAAGTGTTGTGAAGGTTTCTCGTGTTAAGGAAAACTTGTGGCTCGTACCTGTACGCTGGCTTGGGATGTTTGATTTTGTTCGCGTTTAGTTTCTCTTCAATTTCCTTGTTATTATTTTCCTGTTGAAGCGACAGAGGTTGGACATCTTCGTAGAGGAATCGCGGAATAGGGCCCAGCGGGCTGTGCCGCGGAGGCCCCGGGCTGTAGGCCGGCAGCCACTCTACCCCCGGAGAATCACTCATTGTTCCACATATACGCACTAAACTTAAAACTTATCGCTCGGCACCATTCCTTTCGAAGCAAAGTACGCAGCAAAAAGCCCTTGACAAAAACAGTGGGCGTAAAATATACGTGCTACCTTTTCAAAACGAATTCTTTATTTCTCATTGTAGAACATCAATCAAAGGTCCTTGGTTCGTATGAGCGAACACTTATAATATTTTGCAACTAATTCGAAGAATCAAAGCAAATAAAACGTAATTGCACTTATTTATGATTAGAGACATCAATAAAACTTTAAAAATAACGCAAAAAAGGAAATAAAACGTAATTTTCAGAAACTAGAAATTATTATGACATTTGAGGCGCCTACAACAAGGAAAATGGCGCTGTGCAGATTATATACAGTCGGGATTAAAAATATTTTTTACATACAGATAATAATAATTCTTAAATAAATGGGATTAAAATTAAAATTTGTAACATTTTAAGTAGGTCTTAAAATGTTAAATATACGCTTATGCCTTTTATTTTCTTGCAATATTTATACAAATATTAAATTCGAATTTGACATTTATTGTAATGTCAAGCAAAAATCTAGCAACATCTATTCTTAGCGGGTGGCCATTTTCAAATTTTAAAAATATGTCAGTTTGTCGAAAGTATCTGTGAACGGTGCGTGTGTATTGTGTTGTTATTTTCGTTGACCGTTTGTTGACTAAACTTGTTGCGCTCGCGGCATAGTTTTATAGACAAATAGTATTAAATCGTGTATGTAGTTTCTTAAAAAAGCTACCATGGCAAGCCAGCCTGAAGTCGGTGTACCCGACTTCGTCCTCCTGGACAATTTGACGACAGATAAATTTATCGAAAATCTGCAACTTAGGTGAGTCCTATTTATAATGTTGACGTTAAGACTACAAACTTTTTGTGGCCATAGAATTAATTTGATCATTATGTTTTTTGTATTAAATACATATTTTCATGCTTAGTTCTAAGTGTGAAGTCCGTAAATAGAATGGTTCTATTATGCTCTTGTTATCACTTTGTATTGATATTGATTAAAATAACGGACATTTGGTTAAATATTTGCGCAAACTGTAGTTCACCTAGAAGGAAATAAATGTTGGATTCATGAATTTAAGTTATTATTTTTTTATTAAGTCAGTTTTTATTGAATGTTATGGCTTGAATAATTAAAGAGACATTTTATTAATAATTTTTTTTACATAAAAAATATGTAAATACAATTTTATCTTTAAAAAAAATCGTTTCAAAATTTCTTAAAACATAGTTTTCAATTGATTGTAGAAAATTATATTTGGTATTGTGATTAGTTGCTAATTATTTATATAAAATAAATTTGTAACTTTTTTTGTATACAGTTACTTATCTTGTAGTAACTTGATCTTTAATTAAAAATTGTAAAATGGCTTTTTTCTAAATGTAGGTTTTATCTTGTTAAACAGGAAATTTTATTATTCTAATTAAACTCCATATATTTATATCATTTTTTATGATTATAAATTCAAAATAATATTATGTACATAGGATACATTAAAATTAACAATTGCTTTAAACTAGAATCTCTCCTCTCTTTAAAGAGTCTTACACAATTAAAATTGTTCCTGTATAGCCAATAAATAAAATAAAAAAGTGTTTATTTCCACACTCTTAATTTTACATTTCAAATGTTAGAATTTATTATATGTTTAGTGTCTGTCAGTCAAACTTTAATCCAATTTATATACAAAAACTAAATTTCTATGACTGTTTTATTTTAATATTGAATATTTAGATATTCGCGCCTTAATAGCTATGTCATAATATAGGAAGCATAGGTGTCAATCCATCAACATTTGTGGCGAAGCAATCTCGCAAGCGATATATCATGTTTGTGTAAGAAACCACAGTTTCAATATTGCTCAATTTCCCCACCGCTGTGGGTATTGTGATAGCTAACCCCTTTGCGGTGTGCCGCTTTGATTACTGCCGCCTTTTATGGCTTGTGTTAGGGGTAATAGAGTTTAGTGGCTCTTGTAGTATTCACTAATACTTGAATGTTGTGTAATCTTGATATATAAGGCAGATGGACCTGAGGCGTTTAGGAAATAAGGAAACATATGAGTAATTTTTGACATCATATGTATTAAGCTAGCACAAACATAATCTGTTAACACAGTCTTGTCATATAAATGCCTTGCATATTTATAATAATAATATATAGATAGTAATTTTTATATTGGCTTAGGACCTATGTCCGAAATAAATACTATGGGCAGAATGTAAAATTATAGTTACTGCATTAATTTTATGTCGTGTAGAGTAACTCAAAAAGAGACGAACGCTTTGTCGCTTTAAAAATAAAGAATGCAGGAAGTTGTTTCTTATTGAAGTCACTACATTATATAGGTACTTTAAAAATAATTTTTGCAGTTCATAGTTTGTCATAACAAATTGCTACGAATCCCAATTTGTTAACAACTAATTTAAACTCTATTGTTTACTCCACACTTGATTTTCTACTTTCGCTATTTCACGAAACATTAATTCCTTGCAAACATTTGTTGTTTTAGATTAATGGCCAATAAAATGGCTGAGCAAATTAATCTTCTACAGATAGGTTGGTCATAAATGTTCTAATTACATGGACAGGGTAAAGGGTGAAGAATTAGCCAAGTGTGTGACTGGCCATGCATAGGACAGGGATCTGTTGTATAATATTATTTTTGTAATTTTTTTTAAGGCTTCAACTTTGAGAACTTTTGTATTCATTAGGAATGTTATACGTTTAATATAAGCTTGTATTATATACATCCCACAAACCTTAATGATAAAATTTCGTTTGGCAGGGTGCTTGTTATAACACGTAAAGAAATTGTCAATACTTTTTTATTAGACAAGCAGAAATAATAGATATCTGTATTTTATGAAACTATATTTTTATGATTCGCCAAATTAAATCACTGAATGAATGAGTAAGTGGTATTGTTGTACCGTACGTGATTTATCGCCGCCCTTTATTCGATACCCTTTTATTACCCCTTCATTAGTGAGGAGAGGTGTCCAGTAACCACTGCTAACCTCACTTGTACTCAGCTTGGACACTGTCCCTATTATTTTAATAATTTTTGGTACTCCACGTTGTAGCTTATATACATTCTACATGACTAGGGCTCCAAAAAGAACCTTAATGATTTTCGCAGTCTGTGTATGTAGGTATGTTACGTCGTATTGTCTCAACTATTCTACCGATTTATATCATTGAGGTTTTAAATATTTTGAAATCGTATTCAAAGCTTTTCATTCATGAACCTTAAATACGCTATAATCGCAAAATTTTCATATAGAGTGAGATCCCGTCAGAACTACGTAATTTTAGCATAGCTATACCTAACTAGACACTAATAAATAAATAATATAATGCTCTAGTGTTCACGACAGCTCGAACACGAACGATAGATAATGTCACTCGTTAATGGCCGGCGGTTATCACTTCATTATCACAGGTATGCTCTGCGCCTGCGTCACTGCATTCATCGCTATACTTGTAAATTTTAATACCGTAACGAGTATAACCTAATGTAAATTACAAACCATACCATATTTTTCCGCTGTGGGAATCGAACCCACGACCCTTCGCGCAGAAAGTAGTTGTGCTACCACTGGGTCAAGTGGTCGTTGTATGTGTATTGAATTTTTTCAATAAAAACTTATATTTTAACCTACGAATATCTCGGTTAATTTTAATTTTATCCAAATAATGATGTATATCATTATGATGTAAAATTTTGTGTTCTACAACTTTCTTATAGGGTATGTTTTTCTAGTACTTACTGTTTCTTTTAAATTTAAAAACAAAAGTTTTATTTTTTTTATCACAAGTTCTCGTGGATGGATTTAAAAAAGAATTAAACTAGTCGATTACGGATCTTTCAAAGTACATTATATAAAAATTCAAGCTTTTATCTGAAATTTCGATTTAAAGCTCTGTTTTACTGGACTATAAAGCTGTCTATTAATGATAATGATAAAGATAATAGCCCTTTATTCCGAACTAAGAGAACCTTCTTACAAATTTAAATTTTTGACTTTTATTATTATTGTTATTATTATAATATATTTCTTGTTTCGGTGTGTCTTTCGACAAAAGCCTCCTCCAACTGCTTCCATTGCTTTCTATTAGTATCTACTTTGGTCCAGAATGGCCCTAGTGCTTGGTCTATTAATGATATATGTAGTATTAAGATGTTTACAATTCAAACTTAAAATAGTCATCAGGACGATTTTCAAGAATGGAGGGTCCATTAGGTATAATGATCTATGATAACTATGCCCGATTATAAAAAGGAGTTTCACAACTTTTCACAAGCCTCCACAACAAAATATATTTCGACATAGAATTAGACATGTGTTAGTCTTTTGACAATAGAAACTCGATCTGTGTCTGGGAAACAGCGAGGATGCGGCGCGGCGGCCGTGAGTCGTGACGGCTCGCGGGTTCACACCAAGGCTACACTCTCGTTAGCACTCCGCTATCTCATATAATTAGTGCTAATTATTAATTATCTGTTGGTTATACTTGCACCAGTTGGAGCGTACCATGCCAAAGCCAGAGAATAGGTGTTTACAAGTTGAAAGTTTTATAAAGGTAGCGAGTGGTAATTAATATTTATGTTTCTCATATACATATATATCTTTGTAATAGTTGTATAGATAATAACCCATAATATAACATTTTCTTACTTAAAAATAGAGTTAGGATTCAATTCGTGTCTATATACAAGCTTATTTAAAAATCAATAATAAAAATTTTGCTATCAAAACATAGAGCTCAGTGTTGCATGTTTTATAAATAAACAACGTTTGTTAGGGCATCTACTGAGTGTAAGGTCATTTGTGTACGCGATAACCCCAAAACAATTGGCCTAAATGTCCAGCCGGTGTAAACAGGCGTCGCTAAGGGTTGCTAAATGTTAGGGGAAGGTTGCGTCGGTACTTGTCTTGAAGGGAATATACTGAATATCATATTATATGATACACTTGTGTTTTGGTACGCAGAGAAAAATGTTATGCCTACTAGGGATAAGTATACTACATAAATAATATGCGAAATAACTCTTTCTCAGTTAAATCAGTTAAGTGTTATCCTTTTTATAGTGGAAATTCTTATAGAATATCCATCGGCCTTGGAGAAAGATCTAAAGTTATATTGAATTTCTATCTACCAAAACTCAACTGTGTTCTGTCGAAGCACCGAGCATGGTGACATTTGCATATTGCAATGTCTGGCACTGTGGGGGTACCCAATACCCATCCAGTCGGCCTCCTGCCAAGGAAACCTATTTCCCGGTGATACTTGTCACAAATAAGGAAAAGTGATGGTAAAAAGGATTGTGAGAGAATATATTATTATAAAATGTATGTTTGCAAACTTTCACGCTCCGAAAAGCACGGAAAGGTCAGACAGACGCACATTGAACTTTTGCCGACAATCTAAAGATCACTGTTTTGTTGAAGCGATCGGCGGATAAACAAACATTTAGTGAAATAATATTTGTTTGAAAGTCAATGTCAGGCGTATTTATTCAACTAGGCTACATATAGTTACAATTTTAAATAGCCATTAGCCACAGTATAAAATATAATATATCAGCGGTTCGTAAAACAATTTCTATACCTAGGCACTTATTAATAAGAATAAGCATTAATATTACGTAGTATAAAACAATGTCGCTTTAGTCTGATATGATTTGAGCATACATACAGACAGACAGAAAACTACGCAATCGATTTTCATGAGGTTTTTTTATCAGATAGAGTTATTAAAGGGTCCTTTCCCTTGCATGTATGTGTATAATACATAATACAAGCTTGTGTATAATACACAAATGCAGGTAAAAACCCGGGTGAAGTGGGCCTATGTGAATATTTTAATGTTAATTAGAAAAATTAAACAAAAGTGAAAAGTAGCAATTGTCATTAAAAAAATTGTCGATGACGTCAGTAAACTCGTGCAATTACTCATTATTGGCTGTGTAATTAGTGATTTGGTGTATTGTAGGTGGTGCTTTCGGTAAAGAAACACTTGTCACGGCTAAAAATAAACCTGCTCCATTCATCACTCTGAGGATGAGATAAAGATACAAATGAATGTTATAAATAAATATTGTTTGTATTAAAAATAATTTTCTTTCAAAGATGATTTCTTAATGGAAGTCCTAATATATTCGTTAGTCATGAAGGTGGGCTTAGATAGAAATTTTTAAATAATACATCATTTTTAAATAATAATAACCAAAGTTTCTCTATGTATGACATGCAATACATGCCAAGCCAAGCGGGTCGCCAGTATAATAAAAAATCATTTATTGCCCAAAAAACATAATATTATATTAATAAGATTGTTTGCATACGAATTGCCCGTATAAGCCGTCCACTAAGATCGAACAATGACATAACAGTTTTTCTATCTTTCGTATACTAAGTAACTCGGACACTATAATAATACTTTTTAGTTATCACATCAATATCGACATATTTATCGTAGTGGCTTTACTCTCGCTAAAATATAATTGTGTTATCAAAGTTAATCTTATCGATTAACCTTATATAGGTTTAGTATCTTCATATATTATCTAAATAGTCGTAAAGCATAAGGAAAATGTTTTCCCTGAGTAGGTACGCGTAATTCTTACTGTGACTGAGAATATTATCAAGGTCGCGGAGGAATCTTCAAATTGTCATTATAAAATGACAATTTTGTAAGTAACAAAAAGGCATAGAGTTTATTTATTTATTTGTTTAAGGGATACCAAGATGGCGTACATTAATTTTAAACTTACCAAATAAAAAAAATATTATAAAGCAAAACAATCGAAACAAATGTAGCCATACTTCGAGGCGTCCACCACTATTATAGAGTTGCCATTACTCAATTTTATAGTTAGATTTATCAGTGTGACTTGTGCCCAAAAGTAAATTCAATAACACACTTAGGATAGTATATGACCTAATATAGGAATGAGTGTAGGTGTAAACTGAATATAGATCAAAGTGAGCTGTCTTAGCTAAGTGATGTCTTCCCGGGAGTGCGTGAGTGAGCTTTATCGTACACTAACTGCGTCTTGCGTTTCCACCTGCGCTATTTTCATACATGTTTATATAAAAAATAAATAAAATGCATTCATTGTCACAGATAAATAATACCAATAGGCCGTAAATAAAGATGCTAAAAAGAAAAACATCATTTTCAAATTTGGAATAAAACTTAAGTTGCAGAACAACTAGAGAGTTTTATTCCAAATTTGATTTCTATCGTGCAATTAACCAAACTGAACCATGTCACCTACATATTGAATTTAAGTGTTTTGTCTTTTATTATCATACTAGCCGCGGTTTTACCCGCATTTACGCAAGTAATATGTAACACATAAACCTTCCTTGAGAATCACTCTATTTAATAAAAAAACCACATCCAAATCCATTGCTAAGTTGAAAAGATCTAGGGGACATACAGACGGATAGCGACTTTGTTTTATACTATGTATTGCTATTTTCACATTTTTTAACCTTCCGTAGGGCAGCATCATTCAATTAAGAGTTTAAAGGCCAATAAAAAAATACGTAGGTGAAACCTATCGAGAGAACGGTTAATAAAACACTCAATATATATTAAGATAAATGCATTAAAAACACTTTTCTTAACAGCACAGTCATTCGGATAAGGCCTATCGATAGAGGTACAGAAACAATTGACCCGGCGGTCGTTGACCCCGGCACAAGTTGGCCATTCATTACGAGTAACATGACCGACTTGATGTTACGATCTTAGGTGTCTGAATATGTGTCCCGTCACCCGTGCGAAGTCTTAGACCTCGTTTGATGTAACTCTTCTCAGGAGTGGAACAATGTAGAGACTCGAGATGAAGATTAAATGGTATTCTAATTCACAGTATAGAATACACATACACACACATGCACACTTAATTATTAATTAACAAATTTTATGATGGAATGTTAATTTTCCTATATCTACTAATAAGTATAGAAAAAAGATGAAGGTGGAAGAAAAAGAAAGCCATTTGCTACTCGTATATTTCAATGTGGGCGTGTCAATTTTAAATATTGTTTATTCTTAATTCGAATTTAATGACGTAATTAGAATCTTTCGTCTATTCTTTTCTATGCAAGAAACGATTAGTATTGCAAAGTTCTATGGGTGAAGGTACTACTTGAACATCATATAGCCCTCCTGTTCTGATGACTTATATAGGATACTAAGAGAAACTATATACGTATATGATATGTAAGTCAATATTAAAAGTAATTAATTAATAAAGCACTTAATTCATTATAGAATTGCAGGAATAAAAATTATTTATTCTAATTAATTGAAATGATAAGAAACGAACAGATGGTCACATAAAAACAACATTCCAATATTATCAGCTTGTCTCTTAACAGTGACAAAGAACAACTTCTCTTCATTCGGGAACAAAACAAGAATGCTTTAAACTTAAGAGTACATCACGAGGTGTATCACTAGAATAATTGTTCTAAAATATAAATGCTGAGGCTCGCGGTAAACTCATATCAGACTAACTCAAACCTGTGATTAAGAAATTGAAGTATGTTTTTAAAAACAAATCTTCTTAAAACGAAATTCAACGATCATTCACAATTTACTCGTGTTTTTTTTTGGCGAGCGTAAAGTTGTCAGGCCATAGTAGGAGCACAAAGTTATTTGTCCTCAGCGTGCTTAACTGTAAAGGCACTTACGCTCACAGGTCAGTCGGTAGCAAAAAGTTCAATTGCTCTAACTTCTGGCTTACATATATTTGACGATACAAGCCGCGCCACGTGGTTTTACGCACGTAGTTTCTGTCCCCGTGATGATGCAGATGAAACTATTCTATATAAAAATCAAGGCTCTAATGTATCTCCATGTTGAATTTCTGATAAACCACTACCACAAGACCACCATCGCTCATAAATAGACGCATACCCTCAATAGGCGCTGTTTACCTTTAAACAAGAGTTAAATACAAGATAAAGTAAAAAAACTAAAACCCAACTACGACAAAAAACGACGCTGAAAAAGTGTAAAAGTAGCCCATGAATACAGGTAAAGTCACAAGCAAATGCTAGTAATATATATATATTCGAAATGTACAAGTGAAGCGCTTTAAAATGATACCAAACACGGCATATCTAGCTTAACTTTATTTTTTTACTCTGTATATTTTGTCCGCTAGAGGGCGCCACATTGAATTTGGTGAAAATCTATATAGCCTATAACCAGCGGACAATTAAGACGCTTCTAATGATATGTCATTTGTCGATTTCTGTTCCCTCGTTACTTTTTAACGAGGGAACAGATGAACATACATACATACATACATACATACATAGCCTGTCAAAATCATAACCCTCCTTTGGCTTTGCCGTAGTCGGGTAAAAATGCAACTAGAAACTCAAGCGAAATATCTCCAAGTATTGCTATAGTTACGTCTTATTGGTTCAAGGTCAAAAATCGGCTTGAAAAAC
>JADANM010006310.1:9132134-9162180 GCA_026213755.1 Eurema hecabe
GATTTGGCGTATTGTAAAGGTTTCTGTAGAATTCTGTTGCTAGTTTAAGTATCTCTGTTCTGTTTTGTGTGTTTTTAGTTTTGCTCTTCAATTCTTCAATCCATGTTTTATGTGTTCTCAATTCTTTGTACGCTTTTTTGACGCTTCCCGTAGTCTGAAGGTATTTTTCAATGGTTTTTGTACGGTGTGCCTTATAGTCTTGTTTGATCCGTTTACTTACGAGTTTATACAGTGCTGTTAACTCATTTTTCATAGCTCTTGATTTTGGTTTTGTTTTATGTATATCTTGTCTTCTGCTGATTAGTGCTTTTGTACGTGCTGATAATATGTGATTTTTCTGCGTGCCTACGTCGGATGCTAGTTCGTGAGATTTTTTCAAGCTTGTGTCTATTGCCTGTGTTATTTTGTCGTAGCAATTCTGAACTGTGTCTGTATTTTCCCAGTGTTCTAGTAGGTTTTTAGAGCAACCGTGCAGAGATTTGATGTATTGTTGAACTTCTTCCTCATTCTTTAATTGTATCTTGGGCCATTGACCAAATTTGCTACGACTTTTAGAATTTGAATGTGTATTGAAAACTGCCCTAACAGGTCTATGGTCCGAAGGATAAGTGATGTTTAAGATCTGAATATTGTCTACGTGTTTCGGTAGGTTCGTTAAAATGAAGTCTATTTCATTTTTGGTAAAGCTGTTCGGTGCTTTCCAAGTCCATTTCTGTTTGTTGTTTTTTTTGAAACACGTATTCATAATCTTTAATTTGTGTTTATACGCGAAATCAATGAGTCGGCTTCCTCTGTCGTTTCTTAGTCCGTAACCATACTTGCCAGTTATTGTATCGTTCGGCTTGGGCTGCCCAATTTTGGCGTTGAAGTCACCCATGACTATTATGTTATTTCCCGAAAATCGTATGGCGTTATCGACAGTACTGTAAAACAGCTCTATTTCTTCGTCTCTCGCGGCGCCTGTTGGAGCGTATGCTTGTATAATACTCAAGTCTAATTTGTTAACGCGTATCCTTAACAGCGCTACTCTTTCTGACAGTCCCTTAAAACTTGTTATATACTTCTTTAAATGTTTTTTAATAATGAAGCCTACTCCATAAAGACCTGGTGTTGTTCCGATGTAGTAGAAAATAAACTCTTCGTGTTCTTCAATTCCGTTACCAAGTCTTCTGACTTCTGAGAGACCAATTATATCGTATTTTACGTTTCTTAAAGATTCTGTCAATTCCAGTAGGCGTGAATAAGTTGATAGTGTATTAACATTGTAAGTCGTTATATATAAGATGTCATGATGATTAGTTTTTCTTGTATTTGACTTTTTTTAATTTAATTTTTTTAATTTTCTCTGGAGGGTTTTGGTCATAATCTCCCTCGGGGACCAGCCGGATTGGGAGATGTGGTTTGATGTTTATTTTTGTGTGTTCTTCGTTTTTCGTGAGAGAGGGCAATAATTGCTATTGTTTGTTGTTTTTATTTTTATTTACGAAGGCGTTTGGTCGATTGTTTGTTATATGAGTTTTTGTTGTAAGGAACCCGAGTATTGACGGTTTGACAACTCCCTCAGATATACTTGAAGATCTTTGTATTCTTACTGTTTTATTTTTTTTTGTAGTTTGCGGTTTCGATGCTGTATCCGTGAGATCAATGTTATTTGGTGAAATTGGTAGGGCTCTTTTTTTATGTTGTTTGAAGCATCTGTATTTTTGTTGTGTATTATTAGTTTGTCATATTTGATGGTGGCAAAGTTACCTTTTTCAATTATTATTTGTTTTTGCAGTTCCCTTCGTTTTTCTAGAACATGCTGTGGAAAATCTTCTTTTATATAGTAATAGGTGTCTTTAAGTGCTCCTCTTCTTTTAAAAATTATTATTTTTGTTCCCAGTGTAGTAAATGTGACGATAATTGGCCGAGGCTTCTCTCCTTTCTTTCCTATTCTTCTAATTTCTTGTATGTCCCTTAATTCTAGTCCAACAGAGAAGTATTGATTTATGAAATGTAATATGTTTTTTTCTAGATCTGCGTATGATATTTCAGTTTCTGCTATACCAAAAAAGACTATGTTCCTCTGTCTTGACTGTTTTTCTAAAATGTGTAGTCGTTTTTCTTGGTTTTCCATCTTTTCTTTGAGATTTTCGTATTTTTCATCTATTGTATTAAACTTTTCTTCTAAAGTGTAGATAATGTTTCTTGTAACTTGTTCTGTAACTTTCTCGGCTGTCTGTACAATTGTGGATTTTTGTTCATTCAACTCGATTTGAATGTTCTTGAGCATAGTTATAATTTCCTCCATGGTTACTGTATACTTGTATATTTTACTGTATACTTTCGTACTAGTGCCGGCCTCTATTGACTTGATTTGATACTAGAAAGCGGGACAGCTGTACGGCGTTTGATCGATTATGTACCTACTTTCAAGTGTTTCCTCTAGATGGCGGAATTTTTTTCATCAAAAGTGCAAAATCATACCTTGAACTTATTATATTTTTATTGATTTTTAATTTCGAAGATGTGATTTATTGCTTCGTCATTTGCTCACTTATTTGTACACCACTAATAGCAATTTCATGTGAGGAATGTCAATAATAGTTTAGATTTTAGGTAGTTATTACTTCACTGTCCTTCACTGTATATGTTTGTGATTCACTTATATTGGCTTTTGCCCACAATGTATTTCAATATTCACTCGTTTATAGTCCTTTTACACTTGTTTTTAGTATTAAATGTCACTTCTTTATATTTTTAAATTCGCACTAAATACGGAGCTGATGTTTATCGTTACACAGTAGTGCCCTCTCTCCTACTAACTAAGTAACTAAGTAACTAACTAAGTAATACATTCAAATATGTTTTATAATATCTATTTCTATTATTAATTTCAGCACAAATAATTTATGCTATTTGAACTACCTAGTTCAAATAGCATAAATTTCTTTAAACATCTGCGATATCCATCGCTAAGTATTAAGGTTCATAAGTATGATGTGGGGATATCCATGTTTAAAGAAAACAAAACTTAACTTAACCTTTTGGATAGTCATAACGGTCGTGTGTGTGTGTGTGTGTATCAGATCAACACGGCGATCGAGCCCCCGGCGGCGGCGCGCGGCGGCTCGCTCATCGGCGTGCTCGACATCTACGGCTTCGAGATCTTCGACACCAATAGCTTTGAGCAGTTCTGTATCAACTACTGCAACGAGAAGCTGCAGCAGCTCTTCATCGGTGAGTAGATGTGGACAGATGCCTATTTGCGGGTATATGCACGTCCTAAACACTTGCAATTTTTAAACTATTTTAATTGTGCTGGCGCTTGAAGTTATACATATGCAAACTGCCGTTTTTAAGTTTAATGACATCTAAAACGTAATATGTAACTGTTTTTTTATGGACCTTTAAAATGATGGAGTGAATATTAGTGGTACAAAGAAATTTGTAAAAAGAGGCTTAAATTTTGTACTTGACATTTAATTATACAAGACTACGAGTAAACAATAATAGATAATTTCAAAGGAGCCAGCTATAGTACCTTCTGTGAAAGCAGTGACACTTTAAATATGTACATACTGTAACATATTTTTATTACCATTTCAGAGCTGGTGTTAAAGCAAGAGCAAGAGGAATACGCGCGGGAAGGCATCCAGTGGACCCCGGTGCAGTACTTCAACAACCGCGTCATCTGCGAGCTGGTGGAGGCGCCGCACACCGGCATCATCGCCATCATGGACGAGGCGTGCCTCAACCCCACTAAGGTATAACCACACACGCACACACACAGGAATACGTACACGCACACGCACGCACGCACACATGTACGTGTACGCATACTTTTATATAATTAAACTAAACGACGACGGTATGGCAATACGAAAGCAGATTTTGTACTTCATTTAAACAATATGTAATATAGACTATAGACTTTTCTCTAATATAATAATAATACTAAAGCTTTATTAACCTTATCTTTCTTAAAAGTATATTAAAATTATTTATTAGTATAAAACAGATTATTATAATCTAATAGTAAGTATTGTATAATCTAATTTTATGTTTGACGCTGTAGTACCTAATTATTAACAAATTAAAACAATAAAATTTCAAAAAACCGACAAGGTACTTTCGTAAGTACAAAACTAAAATGATGCATACGTGTCCAGATATCGGACGAGCAGCTGCTGGAGGCGCTGGACCGGCGGCTGCGCGGCCACAAGCACTACACGTCGCGGCAGCTCG
Organism: Eurema hecabe; assembly: GCA_026213755.1. NCBI lineage: Eukaryota > Metazoa > Arthropoda > Insecta > Lepidoptera > Pieridae > Terias > Terias hecabe. The sequence continues at coordinate 9,136,362 of JADANM010006310.1, forward strand.
CGCCCGCCGACAAGCAGCTGCGGCACCTGCAGGACTTCCGCATCACGTGAGATCACATACTTAACATTACCATACTTGTTGCATATATAATAAACTCACTTTTTAAGAGAGAGAGAGAGAGAGAGAATTGGGCCGTCTCGCCCGGAGTGGAACCATCCTCTCACAAGTAATGGCATGTTCATTAATCAGAGATATCATTGCGTTTCGTTTGATGAATGAGAGCACTGGAGGCCAATTTATCCAATCTGACAAATATTTATTCTTATTTAATAAAAACTTTCTTTAAGTACTTTAAATTAAGGGTTCATCCAAAACAAAGCCAACATAATATTTAAAAGTAAGCAATTGCAGTATATAACATACGTTGATTGAAACTTATTTCAAAATTTACATACATTATGAACAAAATTGGTCCATAAAAGCATCCCTGCGGAACTCCATACTAATGTCCAAACAATTGCAGTCACTACGCGGGCGATGTGACGTACTCCATCGCGGGCTTCATGGACAAGAACAAGGACTCGCTGTGGCAGGACCTCAAGCGGCTGCTGCACTCGTCCAGCGTCGCGTCGCTCAGGGACATGTGGCCTGAAGGCGCTACCAATATCCAGAAGGTGAGCAATGTGACGAATGTATCCCTTGAATGGATTCATGTACAAAAAAGTAGAAGAAACTTAATCGGCTGCAATCATGCCTATAATGCACGTCACTTTGCTCACACTTATGGTGAGCAAAGTGCCGCAGTCTAAGTAAGATTCACCTGGAAGAATTGATCACTTACACATATGGTGAGCACAGTGGCGCATTTTAAATAAGATTTATTTAAAATTATTACGATTTGTTGCCCACGACCGCTTGGCGCAATGGTAGCACAACTGCGCGACGGCGCGAACTTTCTGCGCGAAGGGTCAAGGGTTCGATCCCCCAAAAATATATTTGTAATTTACATTTGTATTTTTCTGGGTTCTGGATGTTGCTATGTATTGTATGTATGTATTTACATAAGAAAAGTATGTATATTATGTAATCTATTCTGCTATCTAGTTGCTATAACACAAGCTTCTGCTTAGCTTGGAACTAGATGGCGCTGTGTATAAATGTCCTGAAAATATTTATTTATTAGAAACTAATCAGATGCACAAATCACCGCCAAAATATACGTCACTTCGCTCACATATGTGTATATTGAGAAAAGTGACGTACATAGAGTACATTTGGATTTATTTTCAATAAAAAGCGCTCGCTATGATAGAAACTTAATCTGCCATTGTTAGTTATCTAGTTCTTGATTCTAGTCAACATACCAGATAAATGAATAAAGCTCTATATTATGTTGTCAGACGTCGAAGCGTCCAGCGTCGGCGGGCTCGCTGTTCCGGTCGTCGCTGGCGGCGCTGGCGGGCGGGCTGCTCAGCAAGGAGCCCTTCTACGTGCGCTGCGTCAAGCCCAACGCGCACCAGGCGCCCAGCCAGTGGCACGACCAGCTCGTTAGTACTTACCCGTACCCGCACACACGCACCCACGCCCATACACACGCACTCATACCCGCACCCCTACACACCTAAACACGTACGGTGTACGGGACACCTGTACATCTTTACATCCGTACACTTATGCACTTATACACCTAAACACCTGTTACCACACTTTTGAACTACTCTGTAATCTCTCTAAAAGATTAAATAATTTTAACATTGCGCAAAATAAAACTCAAATCAACCGTAATTTATGCAAGTAAACCTGTGTGATATTGCCAGTAAGAAAATAATACAATTATTAAAAGGATCACACTTTTTTTGTAACATTTATAAAACGTGTAATACAAAGTATGTGTGTCGCGTGCGCAGGTGCGGCACCAGGTGTCGTACCTGGGGCTGGTGGAGAACGTGCGCGTGCGGCGCGCCGGCTTCGCGTCGCGGCAGCGCTACGACCGCTTCCTCAAGCGCTACAAGATGCTGTCGCAGTACACGTGGCCCAACTTCCGCGGCGCCGCCGACAAGGACGCCGTCATGGTGCTGCTGCGCGACCTGCACGTCACTGACGTGCAGTTCGGCCACACCAAGCTCTTCATCAGGTTAGGCCACCCTTAACACTATGCACTGCTAATCTTTCTCTTATTAGGGGACATAAAACTTAGTATTAACTTTATTTGAATCCATCTTCGGTGACGCGGCGCTATGTTTGATAGCGCTCAATTATCACTCGCTAAATATTGAAAACTTGCTAATTAAAAAAGTTTGTTCGAACGCACTTATGAGACAAATATTCGTCATAGAATAAATATTCGTAAATAGTCTATGACTATCATCATCTTTGATGACCCAGTATAACCTTCGAGACAATCAAAATGGCTCGAAAAAGAAAAAAAAACACGAATATCATTTATGCTTACGTAATTTCAATCATTATATACTTTTTAAAACTCCTTATAATAAAAATTAACGCAAGCGAAGTCGCGAGCAATCTAGTAGTCTACAAGTGATTAAAATAATTATTATAACCTCAAAATCATCCCCCAGGAGCGCCAAAACGATCCACGGTCTGGAGGTGGCCCGCGCGGAGCTGATCCCGTCCATCGTGGTGCTGCTGCAGAAGCTGTGGCGCGGCGCGCTGGCCCGCCGCCGCGTGCGCCGCATGCGCGCCGCGCTCGCCATATACAACGCCTGGAAGTACGTAACATTCTTCGTTGAAATTGATTCTTGATATAAAGGGGCCCCTCCCCTAAGGTATAAGAGCTGCGACTGGTGAGAAGGAAGCAAACGCCATTCTCTTTATCACGACATATGTATTAAGACAGTATTTCTCTTAATTTATAAGTTTTCAGAAAACATCACCAATAACTTCACCTCCCCCCACTCCCCAAATACAAATTTAATTTAATTGATGGGTTCAACTTAAAAAAATTACCTACAGAACTATGTTTATGAAATGACTCGAATTTAAGGATTCAGTTCGTTGTTATATTTTTTATCGCTTCAATAACATTAATTAACTTTTCTATAGTCCATAACTTGGGTATTTTAAAATTGATGGTGAATAGATTTTTTTAAGCAGACATGAAGCTTCTTAGGATCCTCTAATTTCCTATCTTCATTTACTATCAGGCAAAATCGCGGTTACATCATAAGTCATAAAAAATAAATATTCTTTTTTAATTTCCAGACGTTACCGTTTCCGCCGCTACATATCCGAGCTCCAAGTCGAGCTGAACCGTAACCGCGGCACCATCAAGCGCTGGCCGCCCCCTCCCAGGGGCGTGGCGGTTCCCCTCCTGCAGTCCGCTTACCGCCGCTGGCGAGCCTACCTAGTCCTTAAACCCATACCCAGGGACCAGTGGCAGCAGCTCAAGCTGAAGATATGTGCAGCCAGTGTGATCAAGTCCAGGAGGATGCAGTGGGGGGCGGGACGACAGTGGAAGGGAGACTATCTCGCCGATCATGCGTATAATGACAAGGCTGGTAAGTAGTATTAGATAGAAATATGTATAGAGAAATTGTAATTTAGTGGTTTGGTAGCACCGAAACAAAAAGTGCTGTCATGTGTAAATCAGTTGAATGGATATGTTTTTAACTTTGATTTTTAATAGTGTATTATTTTGTCAAGCACTAACTTCGAGTAAGGTGAATTTAAAAAGTGGTTGCATATATGGTGGGAGATAAATTAAAAAAAAATCATATTGCGGCTATGTCTTGTATCCGTTACTTTTAAAAAGTCAATGCCAGCCAACACTGGTGTGGATTAGCAAAAGAATTATTCACACAACAGAAAAATATTACTAAATTATATAGAAGTAAATATAGTGTAATTATTTTTTCTTTATCTTCACAGCGGTATACAGATCGGCGATGCAGTCGCTGCAGAAGTCGCACAACCTGGGCGCGGCGGTGTTCTCGTGCCGCGTGCACAAGTTCAACCGACACAACAAGATGGCGGCGCGCTGCTTGCTGCTCACCACCGCGGCCGTCTGCAAGCTGGACGCCGCCACCTTCAAGCTGCTCAAGAAACCCACGCCCATCACTGAGGTCAGTACCAACTCCTGCTGTTAACAGCAGGCCTTTTCAATCCAAACATCCATCTTCCATCCATCTTTTCAACTTTTCAATCCAATAATGTCCTGCTCAAAGGACCAAAAATATACTTAACAATGATACTACTTAACAAAATCTCGTTTTATTATCTGTGTTCTCAATATTTTATTGCTTTATTACATGACTCCTAATTTGCCCGACTAAAGCGAAGGCCTAAAAAATTTGAGTTCCTAGATATGTAGTTATTACATATTTCAGTTTTTAATAACTGAACATCCATCCAGTTATAGTTTTTAAACTTCTTTGTTAGTTTTCACTATTAATCAATTTAACATTTATTTGTTAAAAGGTGGGTGCAGTGCGGGTGATGAGCAGCGACGCACAGCTGGTGGTGATCAGCGTGCCTTCAGCTAACAACGACTTGGTGGTAGGACTGGTGCCACCTGATGCTGCATCATCAGACCTCGTTGGGGAGCTGCTGGGCGTGCTGGCGCATCGATACCATGCGTGAGTACCACATAACATGCCATTTCACGTCTTCCTTTATGCCATGCCACTAAATTAATAGTGGCTTTACACCATGCCATTTAATAAAACATATAACACCATCCCTCACTATCATATAAGTTTGAGAGTGCTCGATTGCGCGAAGCGTTGTTGTTGTTGAAACATTCAAAGTTAAGCATTATGCCGCATATTGTCCTTGTAGTAATAAAATTGGAGAACTTAATCTTTTGATTACAGGTTGACAGGCCGAGAGCTAACTGTAGAAGTCGAGAGCGGTGCCACCACGCGCTGTACGCTGGGCGGCAAGCATCGCGCGCTGCAGCTGCCCTCCCCCGCCGCCCCCGCCACCCCGGCCGCGTCCCCCGCGCACAGCCCCACCCCCGCCGCGCCCTTCACGCACGCGCACAACGTCATCACCTACCACCCAGCCTCCGCTAGAGCGTAGACCTACATACCTATGTATATATCTATTGCTCTCGAAGAAGAACTTATATTGACTAAACGAACCCTGCGCTTTTCTCTGCGTAGGCTGTATAGCACTAATGAATGTAGCTATCGTATTCAAAAGGAGTATTTAAAGTTTAAAGCAGTCTCTACAACGTAAAATTAACAATTGTTTGAAGTATGTGTGTGCGTCGTAAGTAGTAGAGTCTAGTATCAATAGAAAGTCTTAATATGATAAGAAAAGAAGTGACTGATAGGCGATTTTATTCATGCTTTTATAATAAAGTATTGTTCTAAAACGGTATCGCTGTAAAAAGTATAAAAATTGTGTGATTTCTATTTTGAGTCCGGCTCGAAGGACCACGTGTGGGAGAGGTGGATAAATTTATTCTTATTTGTGAAATTGTAAAAGTAAAAACAAAAGAAATATACACTAAAGGGATATTTAAAATCGACGAGTACTTAAGAATTCATAACATCACATGAAAGAAAACTGAAATCCTTCATTCAGTCTTTACATTTATTTTTATGAATTTTAAATGAGCTTGTTATATGAAATTTTGCCTTCTATGTTAGTTGGGTAGGTCATATCTATCTATATATTAACTCCAGATCTAAAAATCAAAGAGATTACAAAAACGATGAATTACAAGCATCACTGCATTTTAAAATATCAAACCAGTATTTATTACAAGCAACAATACATTTTTTTACAATAATTTCTTTTTTAACTATGAACATTAAATGAAATAAAACAATAAAAATCTTATATTAATTTATGATCAACAAGAGATGTTCTTAAATCTCTTTCTTAAAATAAAAATCTTAACAATATATGTTAGCTCTTAAAATTGTTTATACCGATTGATTATAATATATCTAGTAATTTTATAAACTATCGAAAAATTGTTTAAGTTATTTACTGCTTGCATTTAACGCATTATTCTTTGATAATCAAAACTATCGAAGGGAAATTATTTGTGTAAATAGATTGCAATCTCGCTAGTAATATTATAATCTATCGGTATTCGACGGTGAAATAAAACATAATAACTAACCATATCACAATATAACAAAAGTATTGATAGTCGTATTTACAATTGCGTAGTTATTTATTTTAACTGCTAGTTATAATGTTAAGTTTATTTTGTTAATTGTTTAGTTAAGGGGTCTTTCATAAAGTAGTGACACTTTTTGACCTAGCATTATCACTTTTAAAAACAGCCACTTCTCTACTTTAAAGTGACGTCACTCCGCATTCAAAAATGTGTAAATTAAATCGGCAAGAAGCTCTATTGTCTAGATCTTCATTAGATTTCGCCAGTAAACTATTTAAAATTGATATTCATATTTTAATATTTAATCTTTTGAATTATGACGTCGTGATCCGTGACTCGTGACGTCATAATCATAAACAAGTACCTTTTCGTGCGGAAATTGACATAAAATAAATATGGACCTTGGGGTGAAGGACCATGGGTGACGTTGGACTTGGTTGACCTTTTGGCCAGAAGAAGTCAAGCCTTGTTATAACTAAAATACAATAGTGGTAGTTCACAGACTATATAGATTTTACTTAAAACTAAGGAGTTTCATACTTTTCAGAAGCTTTATACTTTTTTGAAATGAAATGAAAATGAAATGAAAATTTTCCCCATAATGTCATACTACAAAAACGTGTGACGTACTTTATGAACGACCCCGAATAAATACAACGTGATATTTTTGTAATTTGTTATTTTAATTGTATATACATAACAGTCTTAGTTATTTATAATCTGTTTTGAACGTAGAGTCGGTGGAATTTTCCATAGTTTTGTTGTTTTAGTCAAAAGTGGCATACGGAGATTATAATGTATAGCGTATCTCGTTTTGATGAGTTTAAGGTCAATTTATTTATTTTTTTAATAATGTTCTTATAAACGACAAATATAGAAAATTAATTTTTGAATTTAGAGTCAGTATTTTGTTTTTTTTTTTCAATCTTAATGTCAAAAACCATTTAACGTTATGGCGGGAAATGAAACTGTTCTAAATAAGTATTAATAATGTAATATAATGTTTATTTAATGTTGTGATAGATAACGTGCCTTAAGCGGTGCCATCAGGTTGTAAACTATATTAAATACTACTACACTGTTTTTGCATTTTTAATAATAATACTAATAATTTATTTCCATAATAAGGTGATTGACAAAAAAATTTACCCAGCCTCCCAAGATAGTAAATACTGTTTTTCACGAGCCTGTTTTATCCAATCATGACACATATACGGCACCGACACAATTCGTTCAGATTAACAATAGATTACATATAAAAAATCATTTACAATCAGTTACAAAGCGAATTAATACAGTAGAATAAAGAAAGATTAAAAAAAAATATATGTATAAGTATGTATTAAGGGTATCCCCTTAATACCTTTCCTATTTAATATTTTTTATTTTTCAATCAAAATCTTTGCCCTTTCCAAAAATGAGAATTAAAATATATCGTTATTAACCTGAGCTATGTAATGTAGTAACATTAGTAATGGTATAATATTGCTGTTATACAAATAGTATCGTTTCAAAAAGCACGAAGCAGAAAGATAATTCGATAGTTTTAAATTTGCTTCTTTAAAGTATAAAATTCATTGTATGTACATTATAAAAACAAATTATAACATATTCACAAATGTCATATTAAGATCACTGTAGTTGTTTTTATTCATACTTGGTTATTATAAAAGTCTTATATGACCCGTAATCCAATCTAATATTATAAATGCGAAAGTTACTCTGTCTGTCTTTTGATCACGCTAAAACTACTTGAACCGGTTAGAAAGAAATTTGGTTCACAGATGGTCTAGAGCCTGAGAAAGAACATACGCTACTTTTTAACAGGATAAAGTTTATAGTAGATAAAAGTCAAAGTTTATATGAAAGTCCACGCGGAAGGAGTCGCGGGCAGCAACTAGTTTATATAAATATAATTAGGGGTTCTTAAATTAATAGTGTACTTATATTTATTTGACTTTAAAAATACAATATTATCTCATGTGTGGTCGTTTTTGTGACGTATTCAGGGACCACACTCGTTCATAATCTGAGGGACCATCACATTGTAATGCGGGTGTTATCTTTAGTTCCATATTTAATATATGATTTAAACTATATATACATATATTTTATTAATTTAACCCCTGTATTAAGCTTTACAGCCGACAGTTCGTTGAATTTATATTGGGTACATAATCTTTTAGAGGAAACCTTTTTTAAATTGATTGAGCTATCTAAAAAGAACACACACGTACGGGTCTGATAAAGGTTTTTCCTTTTAGTTAAGAGGCGGTCCACTACGCAAGTTGGTTAACTGAGCTGCGGTGGTAAATAGAACTTCACATCTGTAGTCTTAAACCTTAGCTAATAATGACTCATATAATAGTCTTAATACGCGTCTCATTTTCTTTCTCTGAAGCCGAAAAATACGCGATATGTCACGTTAATGCGACAGGCGCTTAACTAGAGCAAATACGCGATCTAATAATCATACTAAATAAATAAATAAATTGTCCTTTATTGTCTTCAGAACTACTAACTACTGACAAAAAGAAGAAATACAAAGTTAAAATAAAACACGAGTCAACTTACAATCTTAAAGAATTTATGGTTAGTGGAAAGTTAGTGAAGACAAAGGGTGAATGGCTCAGCTTGTGCTGCTTTGGGCTGGTTGCCCTGAGCAGCGCTGGTTTACAGCCATCCACGTTTCCTGTGGTGCTATGTGGGAATAATGTGGTGCCACATCCACGTCAAAGAATTTTATAAAATAAAATAAATACATTGCCGTCTCAGGATACTGTTATTTGTAGATCCACAACATCCATTTATTTCTCTCGTAGTATTTTTTTTTATATTCAATTGCGGTTGTAAATAATCAATTTCGTGAAATAAAAGTTTTAAAATTTAATTATTTATTTGTTCTATCTGTTAATATATATGCGTTGGTGACTATTTACTGCTATCTGATGGAAAATGGCTAGCGAATATTTAGGTAGGTCTGCAAGATATACATATAGTGCTGTTAAAATATAAATAATAATAGGTATAATATATTAGGTATATTGTGTGTTTTTAAATTGGAGGTCCGATGTGGGTTCTTCCTACAGTACAAGCCAGTTTTGCCTATCATAATTCCTGCATGTCATCTTCAAAATCAACATAAAAAGTTAAGTTAGATATGAGAACATTATATCGAATCTAATTTAATTATTAGTTTAATTATAACATAGTTCCTAGAGCATTTCGCGACACTTCCAAACAACTCCGGAGACGCAATAATACGGTATTCTAACAAAATACATTGGAACAGTTTTGTGGCTGCATTAAAATTTTCTAATTACAAATCACAAAGCAACTCATTAAGACTTATTCTGTATAACTAAATGACGGTGTAAAATGGTTCAGCTTACTGACTGCTCGGCGCGATATTCTTACTAATGCTATAAGCGGGAAAGTTTGTAAGTATAGATGTTCATTTTATTTTCACCCAAAATTATGATTGAAACTTTAGAAAAATAAAACTTATTATAAATTTACACAACTCACAAGGCTCGAATGAGATCAAAACGTTATTTGATAATTTTCTATCAAATCTACCTACCTTGGGTTTCCGCCCAAGAGAGGTTTTATTAGTCCCCTTATTATTAAAAAATTTACCCTCGTTTCTGTCTTTATCGCATCACTTAAGTTTAAGTTAGAAACCCTTACAAGAATTCTTATTTATGAAATGTTCTCATAAATTACAAGTATTATCATTACCAAAGTTTAGACATATTAAGTTTTCCTAATTATTTACATTTCGATTCAACAAAACTCAAAACTTTTCTGTAAAACTTTAAACTTTAACTTAATGTTTTTTATTGCATCTTATCATCATCCATTGCTTATGCTTGTTATTCACTTTTGAAATGTGAACTTTTTTTCCTTTATTAAGAATTTTACTGATTAATTAGATTTAAAACTAGACTGGTTATTGAGATGTGTTGTAGATATCGACTCGCGTAGTGCGTAAACAACTTTGAGAAGATTATCGTTTCTTCGAGATGTTTCCATATTGTTCTGTCTGAGGACCAATCTGGATTAAGATATAACGAGTTAACATGAAATATTGAAAATCGATTGCCACTTTCAAAATATAGTCTACGTAACTATTAACTAGCGACGCCCGGCGGCTTTACACGCGTATTTTGAAGATTATAGTAAATTAATTGTCACGTTGTTTGTTCGCATTTCCGTGATAGCTATATTAATATTATTTGTGTTATATCATTTAGGGTCACGATCGTAAGGGTTTTTGATATTTTGTTTATATTTGTATATCTATAGTCGCTATTATTATTCCATACCTATTTTTAAGACCGCGAAGACTTCTTAGAGGCTGTTTGATTGGAAAGCAATAATGTTTGTTAATAATTAGTATATATTGGCGAGTCTAGAGCCCTTAAGAACAGGGGGAGGAAAATAAATAAGCAAAAAAGGGGATGCACGTACTCCCCTTTCTACATTTAATTACGTACTACATAAATAATAGGAAGTTACTTGAACAAATGTACGAAAATTAAGGTTAAAAATAAACTTCTGAAATACACGACATATGCAGGACATACTCGTAATCAAATTAAGATTCTGTATGGTCCGCAATTAGACAAGCGCATCTAACAAATTTTACTCAAACTCATACATATATTTGAATAGTCTCCTAACATAGAGTTTTCCCGAAACATGTCACCACTTTGAGGATATTTCTAAGCATCGTATTTCATATGCAATGCAACAGTACTGAAGTGTCGCACAGCTGGTGCCCGCCCGCCCACGGCGGCTAATAAAAGCCTTAGGGCGGGAAGCACAGCCTCAGTCGGTGGTAAGGCGCGATTGAGGCTTCACAGGTAACTTGAATTTATATAAACTTACTTTTTACTTCTTACTAGCAGTATGTTTATTCTTTTTAACTTATAAAATGTTCTGCTTTCTTACTTACTTATCCAAGTTTAAAGTAAAATCTTGATTAAAATAGTATTTTAAACAACACCATATTTTTTAAATATTTAATGAAATGATTCATGAACAGCATTATAGTTTTTGTATCAAAAATTACTAAATATGATCTATATTTTGTATTTCAATGATACTTTATTACAGTGTTTTATAACTATTATTTTTATAAATAGATCTAAAGATATTTTAACAAATACTAATGACGGCGTGTTTCGCAAAGTTTCGAATTCCTCGGAAGTTCCGATTACATGAAAATACAACAATTTGAATCCATTATCGTATTCTTGTAACATGATGATGACTATTTTAGATCAGGAAGAAATTTGATTTCTAAATAATTATTTATAATAGTGTAATAGTTCTTATTTTCAGAATAATACTTTGTATAGGAACGTTTTATATAAATTGTAAAGTGTTTTGAAAAATAGCTAGCTAAAATGTCAATTATTTTGATTTTTATTAGTGTTGTAGCTATAAATAATAAAATATAAGCCAAAAGTTTATTAAGTATTCTTGATTTATGTTATCTTTAGCATTGGAAATAAACGGCTTTATTGGTATTACTAAAACTCAATAATTGTTTTTATTTATTTGATACAATTATATATTATTAATATTCTAAGCGTTTTTTTTAAACAGCGTAAACATTTATTATAAAAATAAAATTCTGATCTTAATTTAGTAAGTTACCGTGGCTTCGTATGTGTTTTACAATAGTCATTGTTTATGTGTATGTTTTAATGTTTATACAAACGTAAGAAATATAAGAAAATTCTGACAAATATTGCGCCATATATAAGTGATACAATCCCTTTTACAATATCAATAAAATCATCTCATTTGAATAACCAATTATCCGTTTATAATGTGACCTTTGTGCCTTAACGAGAAACTTTAGCTGGAAATACTTTAATACTCTACATCATTTGTTAAAACTCTGTTCATGCTGAAACATTTTATTTAATAGTAAAGTTATGTTTTGTTTAATATTAAAAAACATTTATAGCTATCCAATGCTGTTCAGGCCTCTAAAATTAAGTCCCAGTATGACAAGCGGCAACCACCAGCTCTTTTTAACTGGTCTTGGTCCCGAAACGAGGAATTAAAGTTAAGATAATGAGTTTCAGTTTTATACGAGTACCACCGCGGTTCTAAGCAAATTATGAAAAAAAAATTAATAAAACATTTTGGCTTCTGTTTAATTGTCATAAAATTTACGATTCCGCTAGAGTTGCAATAAAATGTTAAAGTTTACAAATGATTATTGGAATTGATCTCTTCCTACTTCTGAACTAAATCCCATAAAAATCCGTTCATTTACTTTGTGTTTATAATTGTAGATGTTGTTAAGAATATTATAACACGTAATGGAATTGTATCGAAGCTTGTTCGCTCGTCGAATAGTCAATTCATATAGACACGCGTATCCTGAATTCGTGATCAGATGAGATGTCACTGTGAATATTTGATGCGTAGATGTTAGGGATTATTAATGGAATAACAAAGACATTTCTTTCAAAGGCTGTAGAAAGTCAAAGATTAAAGATTATATAAGTATGTTAAAAACATACTACATGTAGAGTTTTTGGTATCTATGCATATAGGTATGTCTTCTATGTTATAAGTATATTTCAATGATTGTCCTAGTGTCCGAAGCATTTGGACTGATTAAAAAAGTTTTTCACCAGCGAAGCGAAGTTGTCATAGGTAATATAATAATAATTAAACTAAAATTACAAAGAAATTTATTTCGGGAACACAGGCAAAACCACGAGACGAGTGCTAGTTTTTTGAATTAGTTGTTGTGTTTTGTTAGTTGTTGAAGCATGCTGCAGTTTCATAGCGCTGTAATTACGATTTTTTTCTCTATAATTAATCTATTTGCAATAGAGATAAGAGTAAGAAAGCAAAATAAATTAGATATTATAGATATTGGAAGTAATTTTCCAGTTATAAGGTACTATGAATAATTTTATATCATGTATGAAAATAATAATAGGTAAAAACCTTTAATAATTTTACCTTTAAAAGAATATATGAAATAGTTCGTTAAATTATAAAAAATTCTCACAGTTCCTGCGAGCAATGTCCGGCAGACAAAATATCAAAATGCAACTAACATTATTCCTGTCTTTGCTCGTTATAACGACATCTGCTTTTTACAACAATGAAGACCAGGTAAGAAAAGTAACTGGTATATTTTTAAAAACTTTTATTAAATCCGTGTCCCGATGTGTGGTTGTTTGTAATAAAATCTTGCCAGTCACATTTGAGGCAAGTGTCTTGAATTACCCGGTGAAAAGGAATTTTACGTGCATACGTAGATTAGATGATGACATCAATGGTTTACTTTCTTAATATAGAGCTGATCATATTATCAATAATAAATATAGTTACATTTCAATTTTGCTTGTTCGATTACGTACCTTAGGTACGTACGTAGGTTTAAATGAGATTGTTATGAAAAATTTGTGATATTTAAATGTTCGTCCGTTATTTAATAATTTGATTGTAGGTGGGTTATGACCTAGAAACTTTGGATTGGAATTCTGGCCCGGACTATGTGGATTGGAGAGGACCACTTCTAGTCAACAAAATGTGGAATGCCTTAATCAAGGAACAAAAAAATGAGTTAGTATATTATATAAGTAATTTTAAGTATTCCTCCATATGACTTAATAAACCCTTTATAACTAGGAAAGAAAATAACACGCCTCTTTTAGAAATTCTTTTTTAGACTGACGAATAAATGTCTTAACTTTACTTATAAGAATGTTCAAAATTGATTTAATTGTTCTAGAGATAAACCACGCATACGCATAATAATTTCACAAACTTGAACTCTTCAAAATATTATATAATTAAAATAAATAAATAATAATATAATTAATAAATGATATAATTAAAATAGAAAAGATTAGCGACCAAAAGAAAATATAAACTCTTTATATTTGCGTAGAGTTTGTAGCAACTCCATGTTCGTAAATGTTGAAGCAATGTTGTTTTAAAGTTTTCCAACTGAAAATATGAAACGTGAATTACAAGAAAACTTTTGGAAATACCTTACTTGTTTACGCCGCGACCGGAGTTGTAAAATGAATGAATGTTTAATTAGTGAACTACGTCTGTACTAGTTTGTTGAAAGTTGAAAATGCTTAGGATTCATCGCGAACGTACAAACTATAATTTTTCTTTGTTCCTCAGGCTTTGTGAGAGAAATATTTGGCATGCCTAGGTATATATACCTTATAATATTTGATATATTATAAGACCTTCGGCAGTAAAATGTATTGATTTTGTTTTATCGAAAGAGTATTCGAAATAAAGGCCAAATAGGCCAATTTTACCTGTGTAGTAAAAATAGCTTGTGGAAAACTTTACGTATTCATTAATTTCAGATAAATTATAACCGTTGAAACGTACTAAACAGTATCGACGTAGTTATTTATATAACGTAGTAGGTATGATATTTTCCGAACGAAATTAGTGTTCAAGGCCTCATGCTCTCTCAAGCATTGGTTAAGAAGGTCCTGAATTTGTAACAATGGAAACAGTTTTCAATAGAAATTAAGACACGGTATTCAAATTTGATTCGCTTGTGACTATTCGGAAATTGTATACATTCAATATTATATGAGGCAAAGTATACTATTCTATAATAAGCTTCCTAAGAGCGTCAAAGATCTACCTTATTCCAAGTTTAGAAGCCTCGTTAAAAATGTCTAATTAAAAGGCGTATCTACTATACATTAAATGAAATTACCCTTGGAATGATATTTCTTAACACTCGTGGGATGGTGACCTTTTTCATGTATAAATATTACAATAGTCGTTGTTTATATTTACAATTGTGTGTTCTTATTTTTTAAAAAGAGCGACTATCAGAGTTTCTTGCCGGTTCTTCTCTGTAGAAACTGCCTTCCGAACTTCCGGTAAATGTTTTGTAAGACCATGGCGATTCAAAAGTTTTACTAATGTAGCCTTATTAAATAAAAATATTTTTAACTTTGACTTTATTTTAATTTTTAGTATGGAGTCGGGAATGGACGGGAATCTGATATCGGATGTTGACGTCAAAGAACCCAATACGAAAAGATTTACCAACAGCGTGAAACAACAGCTGAACAGCTACAAGATGCCGTTTGTCATTCCGCAGCGCAAGTGGAACATTAAGAAAGGAAAAGGTAATTTTAAAGGAAATTTCTAATCATATTTTAGTATTTAATATTATGGCTATTGCCTTTATATTAATTCACTTAATGCAATATTTAGAAAAAGAATTAACTACTAAATATTTTTTTTATTTCAGGTTATCCATCGATGTGCTATTTTAAACTCTGCTCTTTCAAGACACTAAAATTGTAAAAGAAAAAATCGGTCTCAATTTTAAATTAATTTAGCAAAATAGGTATATAGATATGTTTAGTCAGTACGAAATATTATATCTATTGATGACATTTATATTTTTATGAGGGAGAAAGAGTTTACTACAAAATAGAATAAGAGATAGTGGGAGAGTGGTGCCACCTCGAATTAATATAATACCTCGAATACCACCTGCAAAGAATAAAATACTAATATTTTGAAACTATACTAACATACCGCGGGACATTCCTAATAAGATTTTACGTCACCTGTGTTTGGATTTTAAGTCTTTTCGAATATCTAGTCATAATTCTTTAAATTGTATGTGTGTACTAATTTTTTTTTAATAAATCATGTTATGCACTATGAAGAGTTGTTTTTAACAATAACATCCTCATTTTACGACTAATAGGTATTCTAAATGCCAATGTCTGTTAAGCTTTAACGAAAAACAAATGATTAGATTTCAATGAAATTCTACCGTGAAGACTTCGAGGGGTTGAAAATGTATTTATTCACTGGGGCTGTGTTTTTAAGCAATCTAATTTAATGAATAATCATGAAATATGAATGCTGCAATTTTTTTTATCAGTTACATAAAAAGTATGTACCTAATGAGTTTATTTGCAAACATATTTTTTGCAAAAGCAGCAATAAATAATAGATTGTATCTATTCGAGTTTGTCAGCTTTTTATATAAACTAGGTTTTGCATATAGTGATTTTAGCAAAAAATTGTCTGCGCAGTTCGATACTTGCAGTATAATATACACTTAGAAATAATGTTAGGTGTAAACGTATAATTAAATTAAAAGAATAATTAAGTGAAAGTGATTATGAGTGAAAAAGGTTTTCTTTTATTAACGGTTGGTAAGTATTTAAGTGTTGAGATAATACCTACTTACTGTACCTACCTAATATTGTGTTTGGTTGTTTGTTACTTCAGCATGCAAAAAATACGATATGAATTCGGATGAAGTTCTATACACAGGTTGATTAAACTCTGAAGTAATATATAGTATACTTTTTATCCCGCTAATGTCAAAACGGTAGGGTTGATCTGGATTCGTCGGCGGACGGCGATTAGCGTCGGCGATGAGCGTTCGGGAGCCCCACCCATCCCCGGGTCGAAGGCAGTAATGCCTTTTCACCCGAAAAAAAAGGTAAAATGGTAGGGCGCTGCTAGTAATAATATTATACTATTCGATATATTTAGTACAAACAAGACATTTGTATATTATTCTATATAGGAGTAAAAATTATCAAAAAATAGTTTGACGAAGTGTCTGAAGGATGAATAACCCGCTTCTTGTCGTTGTTGGTATAACAGACCGTAATTAATGACATTTTTTGTTACTTAAAGTTTTCCATAGTTACATCAGTATTCTGGGGTCAAGTTATTCGTCATAGGTTAGTTTTTACACTTACATAATAATTGTAGGTAAATAACGTTTTTATATTTTATCATTTTTATTATTTCTAATTTTATAGATGTGAAAGTTTGTCTGGATGAGTGTATGAATTGAGGTGTGGTTGTATGACTTTATGGACATTTTTTACTTATATACGGAATGAATTTGGCTGAAATTCGGTATGCATGCAATGACCACATAGGATTGGACTGTTACAAGGATTTGTGGTAATTGAGCTAAAAAGTCAAATCAACTAGGCTACATAAAGTAACACTTTTGAATCGTCATGGTATTACAAAACATTTACCACCGGTTGGGAAGGCAGTTTCTACAGAGAAGAACCGGCAAGAAACTCTGATAGTCGTTCTTTTTAAAATAAGAACATACAATTATAAATTTAAACGACTATTGTAATATTTATACATGAAAAAGATCACCATCCCACGAGCGTTAAGAAATATCATAACAAGGGTTTTTATCTTTGATATATATTCATTTAATGTATAGTACGCCTTTTTAATTGTACATTTTTAACGAGGCTTCTAAACTTGGAATAAGTTTGATGCTTGGCGCTCTTAGGAAACTTAATATAGAATAGTATACTTTGCCCCATGAAAGAGTTGTTTGATTTACTAAGTCGGAAGGCAGGCATAATAATTTTATCTTTGTGCCTCGGCTTATATTTATGTTAAATAAAATGAAATTAGCCATACAAAAAAATGACATTCTGGGAATCGATTCCACGATGTTTGCTCCCCTCGAGTTCCGAAGAGTGTACATATTTTCAATAAAACAATAATGAAATTAATGAGGGCGAGTCCATAAAGCAAAGCTAGTATATCATATTTGTAAGAGCGTCAGCAGTATGTCCGCCAAGGTCCGATTAAATCAAGACGTGTTTTGTGCCGAGCAAACCAGCAGTTATGTTTGTAACGCGATCGTACAGTGGACGTAAATAATATGTTTACTATACATATTATATTCTCCGCACTGGCGATAAGTTCAGTGCTAAGTGTCAGGGATCACGCCCTTAGAGGAAACTTTGTGTCTATAGCACAGGAATTCGGTTACAAGGCTGAACAATATTATGTGGTGACAGAAGATGGGTACATTCTTTCTCTTTTCCGCATTCCAGGGAAGAAGGGACCTGTGTTGTTGATGCACGGAATTATAGACTCAGCCGATACATTTATCATTCGAGGGAATTCGTCGTTAGCTTTAACTCTGGCTAGGAATGATTATGACGTCTGGACAGCCAACGCTAGAGGCAGCCGATATGGCAGACGACACATTTCACTAAAGCCTGATAAAGATAAGAAATTCTGGAACTTCACCTACCATGAGATCGGTTACTACGATCTCCCGGCGACTATTAAATTTATTCTTAATAAAACGGGAAGTGCTTCGCTTAGCGCGATCGGACATTCGCAGGGAAACACAGTTTTTTATGTGCTTGGTGCCACCAGACCGGAATATAATGAAAAAATTAACGTGATGATTGCTCTTTCACCTGTATGCTTTCTGAACCACGTGAAGCCACCTGTTTCGACATTTTTGACTTCATTACCGCTTATATCCCAGGTTTTATTAAGCACGGGTCAGGAAGAATTCATGGGTGACGAAACGTCAATACGAATTCTGACTGAATTGTTTTGTGGTCGTAGAAAGAGTTACAAGTTTTGTGCTAAGGGAATATTCTTTCCAATAGGCGGGAATGATCCTGATGAGTTGGAACCTCAGTTCTTCCCGACAGTCATAGCTCATTATCCAACTGGTACGTCAAGGAGGAATGGAGTCCACGTCGCTCAAGCACATATCAACAATGATTTCGCGTACTATGACTACGGTTCTAGAAACTTCGAAGTGTATAAAAGTGAGTCTCCTCCAAAATACGAATTAAGTAAAATTACCATGAAAGTAGTGCTCTTAGCTGGAATGAATGATGCGATATCGACCATGGAAGACGTCAAAATGTTACGGGATCGACTCCCTAATGTAGAATACTTAGTTATAAATCACAAGAAATTTAACCATTTAGATGCAGTGTGGGGCCGACATATGGACAAATATTTATTTCCGCATATATTTGACAAATTAGAGAAGAATAAGGCAACGTAGTAAATTCTATAGTGACTATTTATTATTGTTGTGCATTTGGGTATTATACCGATCTACCTCTTAGATTTACCGATTTTTAGATAACAATCGATTTTTATAAAAGTGAATCCTGTAAATTAATGTGAATACAGGTTTAAGAAAAAAAGCATTTCCTGTTCAAATTTATTTAGTAATTTTATTTTATGCATTTCTTTTTTTATTGTCAGATCCTGCGTGTTGTCCTTTTAAAAAATAATCAGGAAAGTGATAAACAAGACAAACGTTATTAATGTTTCATAATGTAATGTTTTTTATTTAAGTTGCTTATATAAAGATACGTATGTAAACCTTTACACATAATAATATCTTTATAAGAATAGTTTTGTTTATCATTAAGAATTCTGTTAACGTTATAAATAACACTGTTTAAAGTTATTTATCACCTAAATCAAAACAATTTATAAATAATGTTAATGAACGTACTATAACCAGCAAAGAGGTCACGGTCGACATGTGTTATTATTATATAAAAAAATATGACACGACAATTCTTTAATTCTAATTCTTTTTTAATCGAAATTCAAATACTAATAAGCAATATGCACCATAACACAGAATCCATAAAAATATGATTACTTTTTTTCTGTTCATGCCCTGCTTCAGCAAAAAGTTATACTGCCTTTCGTAAAGTTATAGTGAACTTTTAGTTAGAAAAACCTCAACGAATCTTGGAGCAATCCGAACGGCTCTAAATTCTTCATACACTTATTACTTAACATTAAATGACTTTATACACCAAAAACCAAATATTCATTCGATATTACAAATAGACGCCGCCAGATTCCCGCCAAAAACCTCAGTCTTCACTCTTCACAAGTTCACTTATACTTTTTTTCTTTCTTTCTTTCTTATATTATGGCATTAGCGTCTAGCTTTTTGCCAATGTCAATGTAATAAGAGGCAACGTGGTCAAGATAAAAGTCGATATGAGTCAAGTAAAATCGTCATCAAGTCGTCTTTAGTCCAGTCAGTAAGTCGTTTCGTTCTGCCCTTCGTAAAGTGATAGTGAGCTTTACGAAGAACCTCGACGAATCTTGGAGCAATCGGAACGGCGCATCTAAGCGCTCTCAAATGAATTCTTCATTTCTTGGACACTTATTAGCTAGTTTACTGCATGATACACTATCACAATCATACATTAAATCACTTTATGCACCAAAAAAGGAATATTCAATCGAGATTACATATAGACGCCGCACGATTCCCGCCAAAACTCCCACTTATACTTATACCATAACAAAAAATAAAAAAAAAACTGACCTATCCAAACGCAATATCATCACTGACGTGTTGCCATAACTTTTTAAGCGGCGCAGAACAAGCTGAATTTAGCATAATTTACAAATATTAAAAGAGTATAAATAAATAAATACTTTAACGTTTCTTGGGGGTTGTAACTATCCTTTATAACTTAAAGATATTGATGTTTTAAATTATAAAAGGTGTTAGGTATCTGAGGTTTAAAAAGTTGTCCGGAGTAAAATTATATAAGGGTATCTACAACTTACACTTACTATGACGTAATTCATTTAAAAAATACACGGGTGGATTTTCGATATAAATGTACTTATTCTATTGTTACGAGTCCTAATTATAGGAAATAAAAGTTTAGTAATATTTGAAAACAAGAAAAAAATAAAATTGTTAGCAAACATAATATAGAAAGATGTATTTAGTTTATGTTACAAGTCAAAGAAAATAATAAAACTTTATTCTGAGAACTATTTAAAGCAAATAAAATGCGATTTTCGGAGGCACCTTATTTCATAAAAAGGCTAAGCGTACCCCGTGTTCATTACTCTGACGTGCTGATGTCGTATAATGATAAACTTTGAATCATCAATAGTATTAAGTATTAACGGTTAATAGGTACTGCCTTACCTAGATAGATAGGGTACGGTAGGTATAGGTCGCGTCACGAATGTGTAACGCAGGACGAGAATAGCTGCGCATCGGTAGAATCGCGCTCGTAATTGACGTATTGGTGCGAGAAAGACAACACGACTGGAGACACCCGACGATCACGCACCCCGCACGCCTCGCCGTCCCCTCGATACCTTATTATGACTTCTGCGCAGGTTTCTTTCAGTGCTAAAGATTCGTCACGCGACCTATACTTATTTAAGATCTACTCCCCGTAGCAAAACGGGTAACGTAAACGTCAAATTAATTAGTGTCAACTGTCAAATGACAAAATTCATCTGTCAAAATCATATTACGGAATACGGCCGCAAAAGTGCAAGTGTCTAGGATGATGCAAGATTCTATTGAATAACCCGAATTATACGTTTTAGTTTTTTTACAATTTCAGCGCAGTATTGAATTGAAGTCTTTCCCAGTGTAGTGTTATTTATTTTTTATTGGTACATTTTAATATCGGCTCAAATTACAAAGAGGTTATATTATGAACTTGTAAAAATGAGTTTTCCGGAAGAAAATAGTTTTTCTAATACCGGATTGACACGTGGAAACCCGGCAAATGGTGTGACAATTGCACAGGCATACAATGACGGTGAGTTCTAATCACTATTCATTTAAAAAATATTAAATTGCGACATTTATTACAACTTAAACTCTACTTACCATACAAAAGGTTTTTTTATAGTCCCAAAAATGGACAAGATGATGACACTTTTTGTACTAGTAATAGGATAACTGTGCTAACTTGAAGTTATTGATAGAATTGAATCAGTTCTATCAATAAAAAGTGTTACCACTGATACTGCAACAAAAAGTTAATCATGTTTTTTTTATTAAATGTGGTTGTATAGTTAAATCGTTTTTTGAATTTGATTTTGAAGTGTTATATTTAGGAAATTAAGTTATAGTAATACCGGGAAACTGATTAAAATATTTTCCTTATTCATATAAGTGTACTTATTTCGCTTGCATATCTTAAATTCTATTTATGTATATGTAAAGGAAACTTTAATTATTAAATGTACTGAAAATTTCTAAAGTTGAGAAAAATCATTATATTATAATATGAAAATTTTGTCTTAACAAGATAACATACTTAATACTAACAACAATATATATACCCAAGGAACTAAAACTGTAAATGTTAAAACTATTAAACGGAAAGCCTACAAAAAATAGAAGTAAAAACAAAAAAGAAAATAAGGTCTCTGACATCTGTAAGTCAGGGGAACCAAGAAAAAAAAAACAACAATATGTATGTATAAAAACTAAACATTTCAAAGTCAAAGTCAAAAGTATCTTTATTCAATTAGGCTACATAAAGTAACACTTTTGAATCGTCATGGTATTACAAATATTTACCACCGGTTTGGAAGGCAGTTTCTACAGAGAAGAACTGGCAAGAACCTCTGATAGTCGCTCTATTTAAAATAAGAACATACAATTGTAAATATAAACAAAAATTCGACTATTATAATATTTATACAATTAATTATACATGAAAAAGGGTCACCGTCCCACAAGCGTTAAGAAATATCATTCCAAGTGTCTTCAATATATTCATTTAATGTATAGTACATATGCCTTTTAAATTAGACATTTTTTAACAATGCTTTTAAACTTGGAATAAGTCAGATCCTTGACGCTCTTAGGAAGCTTATTATTGAACAGTATACCCTGCCCCATGAAAAAGTTTTTTGATTTACTAAGGCGGAAGGCAGGCATAACAATTTTATCTCTGTGCCTCGTATTGTATTGATGAGAATCACCTCTCTTTGTGGTACGTGTTGGCATTCTCGTGCATGTGTAATATATTATTATAAATATACTGTGACGGGACCGTTAGGATGCCAATTTCTTTAAAAAGGTCTCGTAATGAGTCTCTTGATTTTAAATTATGTATGAAACATATTTTTTAGACGTTGTACATTATTACATAATGCTAAAGGAGCCAGTCATCCACAACACAGGGAAACGTTTTGTGGAAGCTGTGCAATTGTAAATTATGTAATTATTTTTAATAAACATATATTTATTTTGATTTTATTTCTTTTAACATTTAAGCTTAATAATTAATTAATGGTTACGGTGGATCAAACTGACTAAAATCCCAAGCTATTTCGCCATTGTGCCACAAAATGGTGTTAATGATTTTTCTGTGTCCTCAAAACTACTCAACTGATTGTCGTGAGGTTTTTTAATTACATACAGATATTCGAGAGGAAGGTATACTTGTATAATACATGCTTGAATGCAGGTAAAACAGTAAACTTTATATACATATAAGGATTTAAACTTTTTACATATAAAACAAGAATACTTCAATTTGTTTTTTTATTTAGTCAAATGAAGTTAGTTAGATTATATTAGACTTTTCATCTGTATAGATTGCTATGTGCGTCCTCAGCAAGTCCACCCCCCGTAAGGGTGCATGCAGACCACCGGTGGGTTTTAGTCGGTAGGGCCCTTCTGCCGAGTCCGACATAACCGCCTCGATTTTTGTAAATAACAAAAAAAGACTTTATTTGTATATGGCAACAATGGAAACCACACAAGTAAAACCACAGGCAGCGGCTAGTATAACATATTTGTAACTGATATGAAACTCACCAATAATTGATATGTTCATTTTGGACATATCAATTGGCAATAACAGTAGCTCATTGATGAGAATTGGCCGCTCAATCAGGGTAATTGTACAGTCGCGGTATTGACATGTTCCATACTGGTTGTTAAGTGATTACTATTAATATGTGGTTTGTGGTTATATTCTTAGGTAAAGTATTTCTTGATTGTTAATTTTTTGCAAAAAAGTTCTAGAGAACTGTGTCTTGCAAAATTGACAGACAAGTTTTATATATATTTATACATTTATAGAAGAGATATAAAACCATGAAGCTTATGATAATAATGAATTAATTATACTTTTATGGAAATTCATTGCAAGAGAGATTTGATAAGAAAAAGCAAAGAAAACTTAGTAAAGCTATTCGCAATTTAAGTGTTTTATAAATAAGAATGTAAAATTGTCTTGGTCATAATAATTATAAATGGAATTTTATCTATGGGAATGCTTGAAAGTTAATGTTTTTCTGTCTCTGTTAGTAGACATCTCATTATATAAATTAATAATCAATTGCATAAAAAAATGTTTAAAATGATATTGAACAATTTGATTTGCCATATATTTGTGCTGAATATATGCACTTAATTTCTTTGGAATATCAAGACGCAAGTTTAAAAATGCGTTCGGTCTAGTCGTTTAAATAGTTGATTTGTAGATTTTGTAAATTCTTTTAACCAAGGTGGTATCAAAGCTGGCGCCGCGAGAGCAGTGCGTCTAGCCTACCGGGTGTTATCCCGGCGGAAAGCCGCCGAGGAGGGGGTAGCGCGCCTCGCCCGGGTCTTGTCTGCCTTGGACTTAACAGCGCTGGGCGTTGGCAGCACGCTGGGCGTGGGCGTGTATGTGCTGGCTGGGGACGTGGCTAAGAACTACGCTGGGCCTGCCGTAGTGCTGTCGTTCTTGTTAGCGGCTGTGGCTAGTGTGTTTGCAGGTTGGTGAAGATTATTATTTTTAGAAGCTTTTCAACGATGAAAGAGAAGAATAATCCACTAGAGTTATATAACTTGGCAGTATAAGTTTCTGGTTTAGTAAAAATTTATAGAAATATCTTGACGGTTGATCGGTTCAATATGTATAACAGCCAGTTCAAGTTAAAAAATTTTACTTTTTCGTTACGTAAGCCGTGTTGTGTTACCGAGTTCTAATTTCTTTATTTGATCTTTTTATAAACAGATTGTTAAACAACAAGCACAACCTTTGCCAACAAAGCACATACAGACATGCTCAGTGTTATATTACTAGAATCGATTTACTCTTACACAAAATTGCCGACTCAATATTTTATTATTATTCGGAATTCGATTTAGTTTCGCCACTTATTAAATCTTTAAAATCAAAGTAAGAGAGTAAGAGACCACCTTCTTCACCGTTACGGACTCATTAATATTAGTATAGATGAATCATATGGTACCAGTAAATCTCAAGTAGCTCGATGGTAATGTGAAATAAGTGACGTATACCGTGCTGATAGATATACATAAAATAGCAATACGGACTTGTCGTGTCGGAGGCCACTGGCCAAGACCAAGTTAGTTTATTATATATCTGCAGCTCTACTCCGAACACAGTCGACGAATCGAATTTGAATACATTTTATGAGTGACTTCGAAAAAAAAAGAAAAAAGTTTTTTGTTTACTTTCAACAACATTACGAATATGTCAATGCTTAAGTGGCATCAAATTTTTTTCTATATCGACGACGATTGCAGTCCAAGTAGAGCTACTGATTGTACAAAACTTCGTAATTTATTTAAGCCATAGTATACTAGCAACAGCTCGAGGTTATTAAATGTGTGTGTATCATATATGTTACAGTTAAAACTAGTTGGTAGTTAGAACGCGTTTTTCCTAGTTAGAACTAGTTTTAACTAAACGCCTTTGTTAATACTAGAATTGAGTGAATATAATTTCAGTTAAAACTAGTCTCTGCAATACGAAATGCGTTTTCCCGAAGCGATTTGGTTACAAGATAAAGTAAAAAAACTAAAACCCAACTACGACAAAAAACGACGCTGAAAAAGTATAAAAGTACCCCATGAATACAGGTAAAGTCACAAGCAAATGCTAGTAATATATATATATTCGAAATGTACAAGTGAAGCGCTTTAAAATGATACCAAACACGGCATATCTAGCTTAACTTTATTTTTTTACTCTGTATGTTTTGTCCGCTAGAGGGCGCCACATTGAATTTGGTGAAAATCTATATAGCCTATAACCAGCGGACAATTAAGACGCTTCTAATGATATGTCATTTGTCGAATTCTGATTAGTGGTTTAGAAGTTACGAGGGAACAGATGAACATACATACATACATACATACATACA
>JADANM010006310.1:9162280-9185852 GCA_026213755.1 Eurema hecabe
AGGTAGGTAGGTAGGTTAGGTTAGGTTAGGTTTCTTTTTAAAAATTTATGGTTGTGTTCTGTTGATTTATTTCATTATTTTATTTTTAATAATGAAAATTTAAGTCAATGTTCTCTAAAAGTTTCTTTTTGTCGATAATATATTCAGACATTAGTCAATTCTAGTTTTAACAAAGGCGTTAAGTAAAACGCGTTCTAACTACAAACTAGTTTTAACTGTAACATATATACAAATATAGTATATATTCCTAGGGCTATGTTACGCGGAGTTCGGCGCGCGCGTGCCCAAGGCAGGTTCTGCGTACGTGTACAGTTACGTGTGCGTCGGGGAGTTCATCGCGTTTATCATCGGCTGGAATCTCATCCTAGAGTATATCATTGGTAATATCATTTTTAACATTATTCTTTATATTCAGACTCTTGATGAAATTTAGTAAATTCTAGTCCTCATAGCGACTAAAAGGGGAGAGTGGGGAAAAATACCCCCTTAGCTAGTTCTTAGTTATTCAAGTAAACTATAAGATTTATATATAAGTTTTGAAAAGGCGTTTGTTATACTGTCCAAAAAAAATTAAAGAAACCAGCGTTTGAAATTTGTGTTTAAATTGTCAATAAATTTTGTCACCTTCATTTTCTCTTAATTTTTACTCTTTGGAAAATTATCATATATGAATTTGTTCCTAAACTAGGTGCGGCATCAGTAACAAAAGCACTAAGTGAATACCTGGATTCTCTGGTGGGGAAGGCGATATCCACCACCCTGCTGGAGTGGATGCCCATGAACTCCCCCCACTTGGCAAGATACCCTGATGTCTTCGCGTTCAGCGTCATCATGCTGTTCTCTGGTAAGGACCCCTTAATATATAAAGGAAAACTAGCATCAACACATGCATAGACATGTGTTGTAGGCTATGTCCAATAAGCCAAGTCTCATACTTTATATAATTACAACGTACAAAAGATTAAAACGTGCCTAAAGATAATATATTATAATTTAAGGTGTGCATTACCGAGAATATGAAACTTGTAACAGATAACAATATTTACACTTATAACAAAACACATACAGGTACGATTCTCAGAATGCATTCCTTTCCCTTTTTGGTTTTTTGGCAACTTATACTTATGTTTAAAAACAAAACTAACAAAATTTCCAAACCTGCCTTTTTGTAAAAAGTCTAATGTAATTAACTCAACCATGAAAGATGATTGCGAAGTTATCCATAGTTTTAACAGAACGAGATAGATAGATTTTATAAAAACCTCGTATAAAATTAATATTACCTAAGTGAGAACAAAAGATAAGAAAATTTTATCTTAAATTCTTAAGGTAACACGGAAAAATTCTCTAACACCCAATTTACGACAACCGAAATTTACTAAAATGCTTTTTAGACGTTTTTTAAAGAAAATTGTCATTTATAGGCATCAAAGGTTGTTAAACAGCGCTTGTTACATCGCAGAATATTGGTATTAGGTTTCAGCCTTATCGTCAAATAAAATTTGCTTCAATCTTCCAGAAAAAGCTTATTTAAAATGCTATTTTGTGTAACATAATTTCAGCCTCAGTTTCTTGTTGGTATAATTGTTTTTTTTCCTGTCATTTAATTTCTTTAATGTGGCACTTTTGCACAAGCTGGCGAGCCAACTTGTGAAAAATAATCAATGCGAGTATGTTGCTGTAATAGTGTATATAGAAAATGACAATTAAATAAAATTTTTGTTATGGGAAAGTTAAAAGTACGATGAATGTGTTTCATGTGTTGCGTTGCACACGCATGCGATATTTTTTTGTAAATGTGCTTTTGATTGAAAAAATGTTTTTTGTATTTTTTTTATATAATAATAAAATACAACTGTCCCCAGTCGCCCTCGCGTTTGGAGTGAAGGAGTCGACCAAGTTCAACAACTTCTGCACCGGCGTCAATCTGTGCGTCGTGCTGTTCGTCATCATATCTGGTTCTTTTAAAGGTATGTTGGTGTAGAAATGGGCGAATTACATATAGCTAGAAACGTTTTACAATTAAAGAAATACCTAATAATAAGTTAAAGTAATCTTGATGAGAAGACTACACTACAATAAGGATATGCACTTTGTACAGATCTCCAACCAATTAAAACTTACCCAAATAAGTTTACCTAGTCGAAAGTTTCGGGGTAACGAACATATAAATATAAGTGCCCCATTTTTTAAGTCAGCTTAAACAAAAAGTACACACCCTCTTTATCTTGCAGCTGACACGAAGAACTGGCGCATCCCGGCAGAGGAGGTGCCCAAGGGCTCCAAAAACTTCGGCACCGGCGGCTTCGCCCCCTACGGGCTGGCCGGCATCATACGAGGCGCTGCGGTCTGCTTCTATGGGTTCATCGGTGAGATAATAATAAAAAATTACATAAAATAAAAGTAATAATAGAAAATGAAATAAAAGCTAGTTTGACGTCAGTAGGTCATGAGAAAATAATTAATTCAATAGAATACAAAAAGTCCGAATTGATATACTTTAATATATTACGCAATCGGCCATTTTTAATAATACTAGGGAAAGAGATCTGGAATTTTTTGTTATAATCTTAAAACAATTATTTCTTCATTTTGATATATTATCTTAAACATTTGAATGATCATCATCATCGTCAACACCGTCATAACATAACAGTTTTAATTTTTTATGACGTCAAAATGAAGTCTTACTCAATTTTGTAATATTATTAACAGGTTTCGACTGCGTGGCAACAGCGGGAGAGGAAGCAAGAAGACCGCAGAAGACCATTCCTTTCGCCGTAGTAGCGTCGCTCCTCATCGTCTTTTTGGCTTACTGCGGAGTATCATCAGTTCTTACCCTCATGCTGCCTTATTACATGCAGGTATGCCCACAAAAGACCATGTCATTCTATTTATTTTTGTTCAATTTTTATTTAGAGTTTTAATATATTATTATATTATTTGCTGTATATTAAAATAAGCAAGCAAATAATGAATAAGTATTATGACAAGCATTAGATAAGAAAAAATTATATATAATTATTTATATTTATTTATTTCCTTATTTGGCCAATCACTTGTCATCTTCTTAATTGTTAATAATTATATTGTACAACATAGCTATTGAAATGCACAATACGCAAAAAATACTACTTAAAATTAAAATTAAATTAATTACACATTAAATGTTACATTTTATTAAGCATTTTTAAAACATTTTTCAGACACACACACACACACACACATATATATACACACGCACATAGCCACTATTGTAAGGAATAGGTGACTTTATCATTTAAATTTACTGTGCACTAGTACTATCATGAATAGTGCGGTTGTCAGTTGTAGTTGTGTGCATGTTGATGCGCACACGCACACACACACGAGTATGACTAAGTGAGCTTGCGCCGGCGCAGGACGAGAAGGCGCCGTTCCCGTTCGTGTACGACCAGCTGGGCTGGCGCTGGGCCAAGTACGCCGTCAGCGTCGGCGCCGTCTGCGCGCTCTGCTCCAGGTATCCTACAGTCAAAGTCAAAGTCAAAGTCAAACGTATCTTTATTCAACTAGCCTACATATACCTATATAGTTACACCTTTGAATCGTCATGGCGTTACCACCAGTCCAGAAGGCAGTATCTATAGAGATAATGTAGAGCCTAGTTTAATAAAGGTACATTTGATTCTGACTTTGAATATAAATTGTTATTTTAAATTTAACTTGTAGAGAATGTGTAACTTAATAGGTTTTTAACAAATTTATCAAACTTAGTCAACCACAATGTGGTTTAAAAGAAACTTTTCCACATACCATTGTCTTGTGGAATCAGCTCTTTCATGCGATATTTCGGAGGTATTACAATTTGGGTTGTTTTAAAAAGAGGTAATAAGTTGCTTTAGGTCGGCAGCCCACTCCAGAGCTGTCAATCTCTGTGAGTGTTGATGGGCGGCGATGACCCCTTTCCATCAGGTGGTTAAAAAAAAAACTTATAATACTTTGACCCCAATATTGTGATGCACTTGACCTTGCTAGTCGGTTCTACACAAGTGATTGCAACTTGCAGCCTGCTGGGCGCCGTGTTCCCGCTGCCGCGCATCATCTACGCCATGTCGTCGGACGGGCTGCTGTTCCAGTTCATGGGGCGCGTGAGCGAGCGCTACCACACGCCGCTCGTGGGCACCGTGGTCGCGGGGCTCTTTACAGGTATTTATATCGACTATTTATCTTCAACTTACCCTTTTTCCCCGTGGTTTTACCCGCATAGTTCCCGTTCCCGTGGGAATTTAGAGAATTCCTTTCTTAGTGCACCTCTACGGTACCTAAACTGCAAAATCGTAATGCATTGGACAAAGCAGATTGTGTAGCTGCAACGATATGTCTGCATTGATCTATATTTTTAGTTTTGACGTTCTTAAATATCACAATGTAGTTTAAGTTAACAAATTATTTTCATTTTCATTTTCAACTACATATATACCTTCCAAATCAAGTACTTACGTTTGGCCGTTTAGGCTGTGCGATGATACGTCAGTCAGTCAGTTTCACCTTTTTATATTTTTAGACTAGCTATTGTTCCTATTTTGTGGAGAAATTGGGAAATGGTCAATACATGACCATTTCCCAATTTCTCCACAAGGTATAGGCTGCTTAGGATACTAACCAATTAGAACCCCCCTTTTCTGTCAGACCGCTATCTGACTGGGCAAATTTTTGGCCTACAATCACTATATAGTATAAAACAAAAATCCTTTCCCTGTCCCTATGTATTCTTGAATCTTTAAAACTACACAACCGATATTCATGCGGTTTATATAAATAGATAAAGTGATTTCAACAGAGAAGTTTGTATGTATAAAACATGCATAATATATGCGGGTCGCTAGTTAAATTATAAAGGGTTTTTAAACAATGTTAATAAATGGTATTATGTCTCCACAGGCACGCTGGCGATGATCTTCGAGCTGGAGCAGCTGATCCACATGATGTCCATCGGCACGTTGCTGGCGTACTCCATGGTAGCTTCCTGTGTCCTGCTGCTTAGGTATGGATGTACTAAATTTAAGAATAAATATCCGGCTCAAAGGACTATAATAACTTGTAGAGTTACATGATAAAAAAAATTGGTAGAAATATGTTTACAAAGAGAAAATGCTGGTTTGTCTAGAGTAGTACAGTTAACGACAAAAGTTGATTAACACTTACAAAATAAATTCATAACATGAAGGTAACCATTAAAGTTTAGTGATACGATTTTCACATGACTCACTCAACAAATGGCAGCACTAGAGAAGTAATATATCCATTGCATGTCGTTCGACAATTGGGTCGTGGGTTCGTTATTTAGTTTGCTTTATATTTATCACTACTTCCCTTCTTCTTTTTTTAAACGTAAATACGATTTTTGAATCATTTGTATTGAAAATTATACCTATCATATTTTTATATTTCTCGTAGCAACTTATTGAGGTATTTAGAGATGTCTTTTTACAACAAGAAGCTTTAAGTATTCATGACCTCCCGCGTGCTGTGCTAAACCAATCTGCGTAATAAACAAATGAGTTCCCTACAAGTTGTACATAACACAATTAAAATGCCGATCTACTTCAGGTACGAGACGAGCCAAAGTCCTCATCGTGCTCCGGAAGCCCTGACGTGGAGCGCGCGGGCGTGGTGCCGCCAGCTCCTCAACACGGAGCAGCTGACCACGCCCAGCAGGCTCAGCTCCGCGCTGGTGGCGGTGCTCGTCACTTTGTATGGTGAGCATCTCGCTGACTACTCCATACGTGTCCCGGAAAAGTGCGCTCGTCACCCCTACCAGATTGTGTTTCTGTGATTTTCGTCTAGACGATGTTAGAAATAGTCTATGATTGGGTTAAAATTTATTCTAACGAAAGAAATTTGAGCTCAGAGAACTTTGAAATGAAACCACTACCAAACAGACATTTGAACTTTGAAATTTGATATAACTTATATAATTATATAATTATATTATATTAGCCACCTTTCACACGTATAGTAGGCGCACATCGGTCGTTGAATTGCGACTACCAGCCTAAAAATGTCTAAAAATTGACTGCTGAATCTATAATACGTATAATGTGTTACGCTTAAGGCCTCATATATCTTCACAATATCAGGAGTGTGGTGCTTCGTGATGATGGGCAGCATCAACTCGTATGGTGCAGCGATCCTGTCCGGGGCGCCCGGGCCCACGGCCGCCGTGGTCGCAGGTTCGATCCTGGTCGTCTCCACGCTGTACGCGATCTCCAAGCAACCGGTATCGGAGAAGAAGCTTGCTTTCTCTGTAAGATATTTTACTTAATAATTACCTCACGATATCTTCTCATAAAAAGACTACCTCTTGCTCGCGATGTCGTCCGTGTCAATTTAGCATTAGTTTTAGTATGAAACACCGCCATTGTTATACATAATTGTATAGAGCCGTTCGTGCGAAAGTCCGCCTCGTACTTTGCTGTTTTTTCCTTATGACAACTGGATATTGTATAAATTACACATACATAAATCTTTTGTAAATTAATTGAACGCACCTTTAGATCTTTTACAAATCGAATGACGCCATTTTAATCATAGTAATTTTTCCATAAAAAATATATGCAATATGTATGGTAGATAATCATTTAGATCATATTTATGTAAAACTAGCTGCCCGCGACTCCGTCCGCGTTTACTTTCACAAAAAATGTATTCCCGTGGAAACTGGTTAAAAAGTGTCCTATGTCCTTCTCCTGGTTCTAAACTACATCCCCACCAATTTTCAGCCAAATCAGTTGAGCCGTTATCGAGTTATAAATGGTGTAACTAACACGACTTTCTTTTATATATATAGATAAATATGATATGATAGGTTCCCCTCGTGCCATGGCTGCCTGGACTCAGCATCCTGATCAACGTGTACCTGATGCTGAACTTGGACTACATGACCTGGATCCGGTTCGCCGTCTGGATTGGCGCTGGTGAGTCCAAATCAGTTGTATACCTATTTTTGTGGCTCTTTCTACTACTCAAAACATCATATACAAAGTTGGCGTTATATTTTAATATGTTTTGTATTTATAATACTTAAGAGTTTTTTCGGCAAGTAACTATAATTCCAAAGGAATTATAAATCATTTTAACGCTTCAATATATTACAAATTATTGTCGCGACACAGAGACAAAACATATATATATATATATATTAAAGCATAGCATTTGTTTTGTTTGTAAAAAGTAATAATACAGTTTTGTAGTTGACTGTACATGGGCATATGGATTTAAAAATCATTCTAAAAGGGCAGTTTTATATAAACAGATTAAAACAGTTTAACGGCAGATATAAAAAAGTGAAAGAAAAAAACATTTAAATGATTTATTAATCGCACTGAATACATATGGAAATGAAAAACGTCCATGTTCTTGCCCCAAACAAAGTCCCAGTGGTTCAATTTCTGCCTCTCGGTCATGGAATACTGGACAACGTTGTGTAGACGCGTGCGCAGCTCTGCCACGTCCGCCAATAGCGAGAACTTGTTGTTTTTTCCACATGTCAACACTACTGGCATAGACACCCTTTCCAAGGAATAATCGTGCATGTCTCACTCCTGTAGTTCCCTAAATTCTCTGAAGAACTGTAGTCGAACCAGGCGAATCTCTTCCTTTGATGAACCTGAACCCTGCTCAGGGTTTTTCATCGAGGTGCTCTGCGGAAATCCCTGTAGGGTTTTCATGTGAAATTCTGGTACATACTCCTCCACGTCCCATCCCATCGAGCGAACAGTGTCAGACAACATTTAAAGTATCCTAAGCCAGGCGTCCAACAAAATGTTTTTATGAGCTTGACCACTTTAGTGTGCCCAAAAAACTTGTAGGCGTGTGGTCTTTCTAGAAGCGGGAATGCTATGGGTGCAACTTAAGTTATGAAAAGGGTAGGTTCCCGAATGTGGTGGATGTATGCGATGGGCGCCATAGCGATGAACGCGTTGAAGCCAGCAAAAAGCTTTCAGCATTATTTAATTGTGTGATAAGTATTAATAGGAAGTCTCTAGAAAGGCCACAGCTATGGAATAATAACAATATATATAATTTGTATGCTATTATTATTTCTATAGTATTTTTTCATACTATAATGATTCAAATTCAATGAGAGTATGATTTGGTAGATTATATCAAATAAATAAATATATAAATTAATTTAATGTGATCAGGAAGGTTAATCAGGTAATGAATTTAGAATCTTTGGAATTTTATAATTTGGGTTTTGTAGTTCTTTTAACGCAGAACAAGCTTGTGAAGAAACACATGTTAACAATAGACCATACCAAGCTCAAAAAGTTTGTATCTAGATATAACACGTTATACAATATAATTAACATCACATAATTAAAACACAAGAGAAAACAGCGCTTCACATACAAAATTATTAAACTAACATGTCCAAACTTACGTGTATTATAATATTAGTTACGACTATAATAAATTATTATTAAAGTTATTGTTCTACACATACTAATTAGAAATTAATACTATTTTTGAACATCAGTTACGTAACATAAAGTTAGATTATGTAAATATGAGCCTAAAATTTCATTAAACTCGCCAGCCTCAAACGTTGGTATAGTTAGAAGTATTTACTTATCGCACTGAATAAGTACGGGAATAAGTATGTTTCCATATGTTTGCCCCAAGCGAAGTCGACATGGTTCATTTGCTGCCTCTCGAGCACAGTGTACTGCACCACGTTGGGCAGGCGCGCGCGCAGCTCCGCCACGTCCCCCAGCAGCGACATCTTGTCGTTCTTCCCGCACAGCAGCACTACCGGCATAGTCATCCTCCCCAAGTCGTAATCGGGAGGTGCCTCGCTCCCGTATGTCTTCACGTTCTGCTCCGGCCCGTAGTCGAACCACGCGAACCTCCTCCCTTGGTTGAGCTGAACGAAATGTTCGAAATTCTTCAGAGACGTAGTCTGCGGGAACCGACTTAAAACCTTGAGGTGGAACGCCGGGCCGTACTCCTCGATGTCGGTGCCCATGACCGGGAACAGCGCGCCGAGGGCGCAGATGAAGTATCCCACGATCGGTTTGGCGCAGACCGTTTTTGCGACCTTGCCCGTCCTCGATTCGCTTAACATCTCGTAGATGTGCAGTTTCTCTAGGAGCGGGAACAGAAACGGCGTCGCCCTGATGACGGAGAGGAGAGGCTGACCGACGTGGTGAAGGAAAGCCACCGGGGCCATGGCAATCAACGCATTCACTTTGTCGTTGTACTCCGGTCGGGACGAGCCCATTACGAAGAACATCGTGGTGCCCTGCGACATGGCGATAGCATTCAGTTTCGCGTACCCCGTCTTGCGCAAGACTAAGTCTATGAGGGCCGGTAAGTCATAATAACCGTGCTCGTGAAAACTGAAGTTATAGTATTCCTTGGAGTCTCGGTCTGGGTCCAAGTGCAAGTGTTTCTTGGAGTACATATTGCCTCTGATGTTGCCCAGCCACACGTCGTAGCCCTGCCGGGCTAGAGTG
Organism: Eurema hecabe; assembly: GCA_026213755.1. Taxonomy (NCBI): domain Eukaryota; kingdom Metazoa; phylum Arthropoda; class Insecta; order Lepidoptera; family Pieridae; genus Terias; species Terias hecabe. The sequence goes on from JADANM010006310.1 coordinate 9,171,781, forward strand.
ATTCCCAGGGAAGTCTCGCCTCGCAATAACCACGACTCTGAGGTGTCGATCAGCGCGTGCACCAAGAGTACAGGTTGTCCTTGGCCGGGGATCCGTTGCATGCCGAGAATGTACCCGTCCTCCGTGGTGACGCTGTACTCCTCCGCGCGAAACCCATGTAGAGCCGCTAGTTGAGATGCATTGGAATATAACAGCAATGGGATCTCTTGCTCAAATAGGGTATGAGCAGGAGCTCCGAACAGGCGGCCGCTCGCGTTGTGTACCAAAAAAACCGCCAAATAAAATAGGACCGTAAGCATTTTAGTTCTCGAAGCGTGACACGTTCGCTCCCGATGGAAGATTTCTACTGAATAAATTAAAATTTAATTTTATTTTTTGATATAACGTATTTCTAAAAATATACAGGAACCGTTTTTACAATCGTTCTTACAATACATAAACTAATTGTAAGACAAATTTATCGTACTTTTTCTATTCTTACTTTATAATATAATATAAACGTTAAACGTAACCTTGTCCGACTGTTACTTAACATGTCTAATCTACTGTATCGATTTTGATTTTCAGAATTTTCAGAAAGAAAGAATTAGGATATATTTTATTGTAGAAGGATATATATAAAAAGACTTTCACTATCTGTTTACTGATCTTTCAAAGTACACTATATCAAAAATTCAAGTTATCATCTGAAATTCGTATTTAAAGCCCTATTTTCTTGGACTATATTGAATGTATGAAGCTGCTTCTTGATTGCATTCTCTTTTTTTGTGTAAACTTAGAGGTTTTATTTTGTTCTCTACTTCATGGTCTAAATTTCAACTCGATACTAGTTTCCGAAATACAGAGTCTTGTCCGACAAACAAACGGACCGCAAAGTGATCTTATAATTATGCCTTTTTTCATTTAAGCATAGCAAATGATCCTATTACTATTATAAAGGCGAAAGTTTGTAAGTATGGATGTATGGATGTATGGATGTATGGATGTATGGATGTTTGTTACTCTTTCACGTAAAAACTACTGAATGGATTTGAATGAAACTTTACCACAACATAGCTTATACATCAGAATAACACATAGGCTACAATTTTTGAGGATTATAAGGGAGGAAAGGGAGGGTCACAGTTTATATGAAAGTCCACGCGAACGGAGTCGCGGGCAATAGCTAGTTCTCTAATAATCAAATGAAAATAATCCTATCCTAATTCCTACTTATGTTCTACTAATATTTTAAATGTGTAAGTTTGTGAGAGTGTATTTATGGATGTATGTGTATTATTCTTTCACGCAAAAACGGCTGGATCGATTTAGTTGAAATTTCGAATGTTGAATCAGGGAACCCTGGATGAACACATAGGATTCTTTAAATCCCTTTACCGGGTTAAACCGCGGGGCACAGCTAGTAATTAATAGTTAAAAAAAATGGTTTCGTATAAAATATTTAATATTTGAATTCATCAATCAATTTATTGATGCGGTGTTTTTTTTAATAACTGGGTTATCTTATATATTTTTTATAGATAATCTAATTACATTAAGAATTTGATAGTTGATGTGTATTGATTTAGATTAATTTAATACGAAATATATTTATGTTAATCTGGCGCTAATATGATAAAACACATTCTCATATTGTCAAAATGTTTCTTACTCTATCATTGAGCAAAAGGTTTACGAATTCAAAGACAACACTCACTTAAATCTATTTATTTGTTTAAAAATGTTTCAGAATAATATTGAAGAGAGTCGGATACAAATACTTGTCCATCGTTCTGCCCCACACGAAATCGACATGGTTCATTGGGTCCCTCGGTACTGAGATGTATTCTACCACATTGGGCAACTTCGGGCGTAACAACGCCACGTCCTTAGGGGTCGCGAGCTTGTCTTTGTCACCATACAACAGCGCTACCGGGATCGTAACCTTACTCAAATCGAACTTCGGCGGGATCTCGGTGCCATACGCTTCCAGGTTGCCTTTCGTTCCATAATCATACTTGGAGAAGTTCCCACTTTTGCTGACTTGACTCAAGTGATTCAGGTTGTACAAGGACGTACTCGTCGGATAGGTCTTAAACAGCTCGTAGTGCAACGAATACTCATATTCTGCTGGATCTGAACCGGCTCCCGGGAATATTAATCCGTATGCGCAAAGCGAGTAGCCAATGATTGGTTGTAAGCAGATGGATTTCACTGCCTTGCCAGTCGCCGTATCTCCGAACAATTCATATTGTTTTAAGGAGTAGCCGACTTCGTAAATAGCTTGTGCTACAGCTATGACTTCGGATAGAGGTGGAGCTATATTGGACAGGTAGGCGACGGGTGCCAAAGCGATCAGTGCATTTATTTTTGTGTTGTACTCTGGTCGCTCAGAACAAAGGACAAATGAAATCGTAGTACCCAGGGAATGTCCAATGATATTAACCTTTTCCGCACCAGTTTCTAGAAGAACATAGTCGATAAAAGCAGGAACATCGTAGATACCCAGTTGGTAGAATGTGAAGTTCCAGTAGGTAGCGGCGTCTTTTTCAGCGTCCAGATTGACGTGCCCTCGTGAATACAAGTTGCCTCGACAGTCACCTACCCAAACGTCGAAACCAGCTTCAGCGAGCGTTAGCGCCAGCGATATGTTGCCTTTGATCAACCAAGTCTCGCTAGAGTCTAAGATGCCGTGTAGGAGCAAAACGGGAGGGCTCCGCACGCCCGGCAAATGGTGCAACGCAAGAATGTATCCGTCATCAGTCGTCACTTGATATGTCTTCATCTGATATCCGTATTTGGCCGCCATTGTAGTCACATTGAAATCTTTTTCCAATATACTCTCGTCTTCAATATTGTTATCAGTAATGGTATTATCTATAATATTATTACCTATGTCCAATGCACCTAATGCTGCGGGCATCAGACATATCAAAAATATGACATGAGGCATCTTTACCATTTTGGTGGGTAATTGTACCCTCTTTAATTTTCTTCTAGATAATTCCTCGAATTATTATTATATTTAAATCCTTACAGAAGAGGTTTTGTGGACGTATTCTTTCGATTTATATATGAAGTACACAAGCCAGTCTTCAAATATGTTAGAGTTTTTGTTCTTAATATGTAATGTAAAAACGGTTTTTCAATGTCGTTCAAAATATTTTTTTCGTTTACTTCGTTGAGGTGCGAGAAGAAACTAAAGCCAAATTTTGACTGAGCTATTCTTAATTGCTTTTTCTTATGGACGTGTTCAATTTCCTCATGTAAATTTTGGAAGTAATTAATAATAGTAATAATATTATATCGTGTTGACGTACGTTTTATACTAAATTTCATAGCGAGAACATTCTGCGTCTTATATATTATTTAAATAGTATGTTTGTCGTTTCATGGTTTTAATTAACGTCTACTGACGTGACAATGGCGCTATCAAATATTAGCACATTTGCTATTTTGATATTGTTTTCTAGGTCTTTGTCATTTTAATTCTATACAAATATTCTTTATTGAAGCATCGTTTTTGTTAGATACGTCGAGTTACTTTTCATTTTATGTAACGTTTGCTTTTTGTTTAAATATACAGCTGTATTAAATCATCGCTATTCTAGTACAGATAAAAATTTTAAGCAAGACATCTGTAAATTGAAAATTTGATTTAAATCTTGATTTAAACAGACTTTTAAACAGTGATGAGAAGCTAAAAATTATGTATTGTTTGTATCTCTAGATAGAACTGGCAAATTTCAGATAAAGGTACGAATGTAATACAATACAATCGATATCGATTATATTATAAACATGAACCCTAAATGCGTTGGTCGTGGTATTTTTGATATATTTTTTTAATATTCCTTCAAGCACGGAGATGGTTCATAAGTTGAGAAAATGGGTAGTTGTAGGATAAGGTGACAGATGGGATAAATATGACGTGAAATGAGTCCCGCCACTTGAGCTAGTTGAATATAAATAAATGTTTTCAATTTGAACTTAACGATTCTACGCACTATTCATTTAACGCGTGAGCCTAAAAAAGTTAATAATCTAAGCAGACGTCAGCAATTAAACAAGTACGTTAAAATAGGTACTTCACCGGATTAATTAACCATTTTTTATATTAGAAAGTTACTAACAATGGTAGGATAATTGGTTTTATGATAAAGGAAAATATATATTCATTGTTGGAGCTTCATTATATTTATAATAATATGTTGATGCCATAGAATATATGAATACAAGTTTTTAGATAGTGTGACATAGGTTTACATTTAAAGCAAGCAAGTAGTACGCCCAGATACCAGGATATAATTAAGAATTTAGTATGTTATATAGGTAGTCATTTGCTGGTCGTGTAAGACAAGACACTAAGGGGTCAGGGCCATGATGGTGGGAGAACCAAAAATAGAGTTTTAGGGGTTGGTAGAAGAATGACATAACTCACGAGTCACGGGTTTCAGAAGACCTTAGTATTTCATATCATTTAGTTTGATAATTTTTTAAACTGATCTTTTCGCACCTAAACGCCTCCGAGGCGGTATACAAATTCTGTTATCTATAAAATAAGTATCGTTCTATACAATAATTAAACTTTTGAAATTAGTTTCTTAATTTTCTTTTAGTTCGAAGCGGTAAAAAACACAAAAATATATTGTTCTGAATTATTATATTAAGTGGTTGTTATAATGCGCCTATTAAATAAGGATAGAGGTAATCTTGCATGGTCCTGCCCCATATAAAATCTAGATGGCTGGCTTGCTTCCTGGGCAGAACTGTGAACTGTTTGACGTTTGGGAGACGGTCTCGCAATTTCTTCGCGTTATCCAGCGTCGCCAGCCTGTCGCCTGCCCCGGCTAACATCACCAGCGGTATTCTAACGTTACTCAGATTATACACAGGTGGAGTCGACGAGTTATACACGGCCAAGTTTCCCTTCGTACCATAATTGTACTGCCTGAAAATGCCACTCTTCCCGATTTGACCGAAATGTACCAAATTCTTCCGGGACGACCCCACGGGGAAGTAGTAGTTACTGATGCGGAAGAAAGAAGGTTCAAGCTCGGTTGAATCGTAACCGGTTATGGGAAAAGCGAATCCGTAACCACACGCGACATATCCTAACCGCGGAATTAAACAAATGTTCCTTAAAAAACTCGTCAGGGGATTGTAATAACCGAGGAATTCGTTCACATCCAAAGTCTTAAGCAAGACGTCGACTTCGTCAATGCTATCTATGAATAGCGATATGGGCGGTTCCAAATTGTCCAAATACGCTATTGGAGCCAGAGCTACTGTCACATTAATTTTCCTATTGTACTCTGGTCGCGTAGCCGTCAGCACATAATACATCAAATTTCCCTGCGAATGAGCTACGCTATTCACTTGGGTGGAGTTAGTTTCGCTAAGAGTGAGATCTATAAATGAAGCCAGGTCGTAATATCCGTGCTCGTGAAAGGAGAAATTCCAAAAAGCAGCATCCACGTTCGGATCCAAGGTGACGTGTTTTCTGGAGTAAATAGTACCCCTGACGTTCAGGAACCATAGATCGTGTCCCCGTTTTGAAAGGACATAAGGCAGCGACGTGTCTCCGCGTAGGAGCCAGCAGTCCGCCGCTAGTTCTATGCCGGGAACGATGAGTGTGGGAGGTTGCTTGCGTCCAGGGATACGGAAAACGGTCAGGATGTAGCCGTCTTCTGTGGTGACGCTGTACTTCTCAACGGGTAGTCCCAGCAGCTTAGCCAACTGGATGAAACTCAAGCGATTCCCTTTTCGATCTATAGCTTTGATAACTGAATCTTGAGATTGGCAATGTATCCATTGCACAACTAATGTGAATATAATTATGTTTGTAAAGCGGCACACATTCAAATGCACCCACATCCTCGCGTTCGTAACAATAAATGTTAAAATAATACTGTTGATTTCCTAATCGATTGCAGTTGTTTTATATTAAACTTATCACTGAAGTATTAGTTATTGGGGCCCGTAATTGTTAAATACATTTAACACACGTTTTACATATATCATCGAGCGATTTTAATCGTTGACTAAAATTATTTATTTATTAACACGAATTAAATTTAAGTGTAAAGAGCAACTTGACCAGGTGACCAGAATTAATTTTTTGATGTTCATTATTATATGTAATTAAGTGGGTCGCTGAGGCCTTTACATGTGAATATTTAATACCGTATCTATCGCACAGTTGTGATAATAATGAGTTGAGTAGTGATAATTTATTTATTTTATCAGGCACATAAAATTATGTAGATGATAATAATACATTACATTCGAGACTTTTTTATGGCATATAACATAACTGACAGGCTTTGATTAAAGAAAACCATGCTATTGGACAATTTTTGTTACCTATTTAAAATTTTATATGAAACACAAAGTATAAATTAGAAATGACGGTACATATTTTAAATCATTAGATTTTATTCGTATATAAATTTTCATCTGATCGGTTGCTTCCAACATATTTAACCAGGTACAAGGTTTTTTCCCAGATGTACTCAACTCCACTACCGGCAGTACTTCTGAATGTCCCTGGTCACTTTTGTTGTCAGTAACTTTAAAGGTACTGTTACGTTTATTTAATTTGCTAGTAATAATTGAATTTAGGATAAGGTTTGTCTAGAAATGTTAACTTTAAAAATGTCCATGGTATTTTGGGCATACCTTGGATAGATGAATCATTCCACAACTGTACATGAAGAGTTTTGGACGATTCTAATGTGATGCAAAACTGTGGCATCCCTACTAGATTTTTCCCCAATAATAAGCACTTAACAGTCTTTTAAAGGCGACTAAAGTGATTCTTCTCAGGCAAACATCTTAGCCCATTATCATATCCAGAAAATCAAGAGCTGTGGTCAAGCGCAGGCCAGTTTTAAGAAGTAATAATCCCTATAAATTAGATGCTTAACGACAATTGGTCCTATACGTTGAACCTTGCTATATTCGACTGGTTTATTTGAATAAATGATGAAGCGAGACTGTTGATGTTCCAATCAATAACTGCAGTTTTTTATCTAGTTTCAAGCACGCAATAAACGTATAATCATACATGTAAACGGATTTTGTTTATCATTTGAATATTTCATGAATATTTTTATTTGTTTAGGATTTTTTATCGGAAAATAATTGATATGATCATTCAAGAGATACTATATTTAGCCCAGTTGAATAATGAAGTTTTAAGCCTTGACTTTGATTTCAGCTTTCAAAATCGACGAGAGTTTTGATGCGATTGTGATTTTGATATAGTTGGACTCTTACCTTTAATACAAAAACGGTGATGTTCGAACCTTTTGAGAATACATGAAAGCATCAAGGCGAAATTAGCGGAATTTCATAATAATATTTAAGTAATTTTTATCTTAATTATCTAGTTAAAATTTGCTTTGAAACCTACGTATTGAAAAATACACATCAAATACTGATCTCAGAACAGCTGCCTTTCAGTTATGATTCCAAATTAATTAACTCATAAACATAACGGTACTTTTTGTACATCTTTACACACGAATAAAGACTTACAGGGTCACTTTCGAAAATTATTAAGATTTAATAAGATTTGAAAATTAGCTAAAAGCAAGGACATTGCATAATTATTGTCAAGGAAAAGTCTAAAATTTATATTTATAATTACATAATTCTGCATTTATTTTCAGAATTAATATATCTATTTTTAGCTAGAAAATTTTAACCGTTTTTGTTAGGTTTAATATTAATAATTAAGTTAGAGTCGAGAGTTTGACCTCGAATAAAAAACGCACAAGGGTGATCGATGGGGACTTTTGACTTATCATTTGTAATGACGTATTCAAGGTCTGCACAAAAATTCAGCTTGTTGGGAATTCATGCAAACTGGAGTCATAATTAAATCTATTTTGATTGGACTTTATAATTCTAAAACTAAAAATGAATTCAGATGTGTTCCTAATAAATGTGACTTCATTTTTAGGTTCAATAACACATTGATTGTTTTAGTACTATATTACTACATATAATACTTATTTTATAACGATAAATAAGACCTTATTATAATTTTTTTAAATTAGATATATTGTCTTTTTGACATGCAACTATCTATACACACATATAAAAGTAACACAAAGGAGTTTACGTTCCTGAATTTTACAAAAGAAAAAAAAAGAACTAAAAGAGGAGAGAAATATAGTGTCTCAAAAGTCGAATACAAATATAAAGGGATTGCAACACAGCTGGTAGTTGTTGTTTGTTACAAAGCAGCTAAAATGTAGGGAAACAGATATTCCGGCATGGTTCTACCCCATATTAAATCGTCATGGTTTGTCATTTCCCTGGGCAGGATTGTAAACTGTTTGACGTTTGGCAGACTATCTCGCAGTCTCTTGACGTTCTCCACCGTCGCGACTCTATCATTTGCGCCACTTATAATCACTACGGGTATTCTAACGTTGGTCAAATTGTACACGGGCGGTGTCAAGGAGTTATATACAGCCATATTTTCGGTTGCCCCGTAATCGTATTGTCTGAAAATACCATTTTTTCCAAGCTGTCCAACATGGACGATATTTTTACGGGATGTTCCGACTATTAAGTAGTAGTGGGTAATGTGGAAGAAGGATGGCTCATGTTCCGTCAGGTCGATTCCGCCTTGTGGAAAAATAATTAATAAACCACACACTATATATCCAAAAACTGGTATAAGACACGCGTTCCTTAAAAATTTTGATAAAGGATCGTAATAACCGAGAACTTCGTTCACACCCAGGGATTTAAGCGCGGTATCTATTTTGTCGATGTTATTGAGGATCGGCGACGCGGGTAGACCCAAGTTCTGCAAATAAACTATTGGCGCCAGAGCTATAAGCATATTTATTTTGCTATTGTACTCCGGTCGCGTCGCCAATAGGGCACATATAATGTTATTCCCCAACGAAAAACCTATAGCGTTCACTGACGTGGAGTTAGTCATATTAAGAATAACATCGATGACCACAGACGTATCGTAGTACGCCTGCTCATGGAAGGAAAAGTCCCAAAACGCTGCATCGACGTCCGGGTCTAAGGTGACATGTTTTCTAGAGTATATACTGCCTCTGACGCTAAGAAACCATAAGTCGTGTCCCCGTTTTGAGAGGACATACGGTAAGGAGGCGTTCCCGCGTAGAAGCCAAACATCTCCCGCTTGTTCTATGGCGTGGAGGAAGAGTATTGGGGGTTTTCTGGTATCAGTTCCAGGTATGCGGTAGATGCCCAGGATATAGCCGTCTTCTGTGACGATGCTATAACTCTCAACAGGTAGACCTAGCACATTAGCTAGCTCGATGAAATTTAAGCGATCGCCTTTCTGATCTATAGCTGCAATCACCGCATCTCCAGATTGGCAGTGAACTTCTTTTACAACTAGAGTGAATAGAATTAATATATTTGTAATTTGGTACGTATAAGAGTTCGCCCCCATCGTCGCGATCGAATCAATGAATCTTTAAGTGTAATTGGCTTATTGCTTACAGGTCTTTTATATCAAACAAATGTAAAAGTTATTGGCACGAAAAATATGATTTAAAACAATTATACAATTATTAAATTAAACAATTGGATTTCCGTTTGTAACAATTTTCTATGCATATAATTAAGTTTTTAGCTATTAACAAAAAAGAGAATCTGAAGTCTATAGTAAATATTTTAGTAGCGATTAGTCCCGACTTCGCCCGCATTTATGATTCATGTATTATTCGTATAAGCCTTGAATCACACTTACTATGAAAAAATACCACATTAAAAGTAGTAGTCGTAGTAGTAGCATAGTTTTAAAGATATAATACATGATAGACTGCGGAAAGCGACTTAGCTTAGAATACAGTGATACTAGTGGTGAAGTCCGACTATGCAGAGTAGAAAAAAGTATCGCTGTGTATCTTTTTCGGTCATATATCATAGATCACTGAATACGGTTGCGCATTTCTTTGCTCCCCTCGCGGTCCCTTCCTTGTTCAGGCGGCGGGGGGCGGGGCGAGCCGTGTGCTAGTTTGCTTACATTTCTTACTTATGTGCTTGTTTAATCTTAAGATATGCAAAGGGACGTGATAAAGTCAAGAACTTATATTTTAAATTTTATTATTTAATGATCAGTCATGTTTAATAAGTGTTATGAACCAGCTCAGGGGATGACCGACCTGGTCACCCAGGACTTGGGGGACCATGACCGGGGGTCATCACCACCTGGATCCACCATTGAATTATGTTTACACTATAGTATTCTAAAAACCCTCTTTTGATTGTTCTCACATTAAAATAAATTTTAAAACATACAGAGCTATTTTTCATATTAGTGTTGGCGGTCAGATTTTTTATATTTATTATAATATGATATCTTTAATTACGCGTAGTATTCAGCTAGTCCTCACTTATATTGGAGTATTATACATTTATAAATATTCTCAATACATTAGAATTATTTTATGCGAATATTATATGAAAGAAAAGTTTGTGAGTACGTGTGTTTGGTCAAAATTAAGGAACATAGGCGAAATTAGTCAAACATATCTTTATTTATGTGTAGTGTGTGCGTTATACAGTACTTGTAGTATTTGCTGTATAAAAACAACGAAAGATTTAAATTAATTAAATTTATGTAGCACTTCTTATTGAATATTTTTTCTTACAGTTACAGTTTCTCGGCTATAAATCTTAATGTAACTCGTTCAACAGTACTAAATATATAACACTTAGATTATATCATTGGTTGAACCGGTATTTAAGAAATAATAACTATTTTGTCCTAGTCGTGATGGTTGGTATTTTAAACGTTTATTTTAATGTTAAAGGGTTATTTTATTTTAAATTGATTAAAACAATTCTGTAATCGATTATACCAACAATCTGAACCATGTCCTTTAAATTTTTCTTCTTTTATTTGAGCTGTGATGTTCGTTTTAACTTTTTTTAAGTCGGTTTATTTCTTATTTCTTATTCATTTTGTGGTATCGTGTTATGTAAATATTAACAAATGTTAGATAAATATAACAGTATAATTACCCATTTATAAACAACATATGTATCATGTTCACACAATTTCACCAATAATTTAATTAGCATTTAGTTTAAAATGCAAATTTAATTATAGAGAAGTTCGTTTGTATCGTTAAATTTGTCTATAACACTATAAATGTAGGGGAATAGGGTAAATTTCGTGGTTTGGCCCCAAGTGAAATCCACGTGGTTAAATAGTTTCCTTGGGTGGACCATCAAGTCCACCACGTTGGGGAGACGCTGCCGCAGACGATCCACGTTCCTCAGAATTGAGAGCTTATCATTTTGACTAGCTACTAAAGCAATATTCATTGTTACTTTGTTAAGGTCGAACTCGGGAGCTTTCGTTCTGTTGTACACCAAAACATTCCGCCGACCATAGTCGTATCTAGCGAATCTTCTACTTCTAGAAATTTGCCCAAAATGCATCATAACTTTCCTTCCGACTCCGGCCGGAAAATGATTGGCGACTTCGTAGTAAAAGTCCGGACTTATCTCCTCAGTATCAATTCCAGACAGGGAGAATATCAGAGTTTTCAGACAAATTTCATAAGCAGACGCCGGCTCCCGACACAAGTAATTGACGATCTTGTATAGAAGCGTTTTTCTTCCAAAAAGCTCGTGCGTGTTGGTTCCTATGAGCAAGTTGTTTAATGTGTTCTTGTTTCTCGTCAGCCACGCGATTGGATCCTCTGAATCGTCGAAATAGCAAACGGGAGCTAAAGCGATCAGGACATTAACTTTATCGTTGTACTCAGGTTTCATAGATCCAAGAATGTACATAACAGTATTTCCCATGGAATGACCAATCACAGTGAGCCTTTTGGCACCGGTAACTGAAAGAATTGTGTCTATCATCGCGGACACGTCATATTTTCCTATGTGCTCCAAATTGAAGTCCCAGAAGGCAGCGTCCCTGTCTGGGTTCAACGAAATGTGTTTTCTGGACATAGTGTTCCCTCTCATGTTACCCAACCAGACGTCGTAGTTGGCGTTGGCCAGGCTGATGGCGAGGGACTCGTTTCCCCGTATGATCCAGGTGGTGGAAGAATCCAAGACGCCATGTTGAAGCAGGATAGGCGGTTTCCGAGAGCCGGGCAGGCGGAAGAGGGTCAGGATGTACCCATCTTCCGTAACCACTTGGTAGCGTTGAGGCTGATGCCCGAACTTGGTGGCAATGGTTTCAAAATGGCGAACTGCACCTTGCAATTCATCACAACTCGCAACTAAGGATACTATTATGGAGCTCAATAAAATCGTGATTAAGTTCCACATGTCTTTGTGTACACAGAGCAGTGAAGTGTGTTCACTGATTGCACGATCCGACTATTCTAGCATTTTCGAAATAAAGCTTCAAAATAAGCTCACCTTTAAGAATTGATTGTACATTAAGAAAAAAATCGCAAGAATCTCAAGGTTGTCAATGTTATTTTATTTGTAAAAATGTAACGATAAATAAACATATATTTATAAATTAAACACGTTATACAATTAAACAATTACCTTTCAATAATAATAATTATTATTATTATAATATAGCTGACATTAGAACATCCTATATTTAATTAGAAAATGCGCGAATATATCGTATAGAAGCAATGCATAAGGTACGAGTACGTTATATTTCTTTATTTTACGTGACATAATTCTAATTTAAAAACACACAAATATAAAAATACTAGCTGTCTCTTGCGACTTCGCCTGTGAAAAATGTGTTTCTTTTTGTTGTTCGTGAATTCTGTTGAATGTTTTTTGGTTAAAGGTACAATCAGAAATAATTAAGCATGTAATTTTCAATATCATAATGTTATCAATATGTTAATACTACTTCCTGCCTATTTATTATGTAACAAATAACCATAGATTGTGTATTAAAAGAAATTCATATAGTTAGTCCAAAGACACTTCAATCATTAGCTTAAACGACCGATTTTTTTGAGAATTCCGTAACGGAAGAAAACGGAACCTAGAACGGACTCCGCTGTCCGTTCGTCCGTTTGTCATCAGGCTGTATCTCGTGAACCGTGATAGACAGTTAAAATAGATATATAGATAGATAGATAGATAGTTAAAAGATTCCATATGATGTATTTCTATTACCGCAAACAAGATCTACACAAAAGAGAATTAATAAATATTTAAGAGGGTTCCTATACAGCAAAATTGTTTAATATTGAATATTTCAATCATTGAATTTCGAATAAAAAATAAAATTCCACACCATAGTTGTACATAGGAACGGACTCGTCCTGGGCGAGTCCGACTCACCCTTGACCGGTTTATTTAAAAAAACCGCTATAGAAAAAGACAATACAAAAATTAATTCAAAACAATAACGATTAAAAAGTATTGCAACACTGTCGAAGCTGACATGTAGGTTCTTCCGGTAACAGTCCAAATAAAACGATCGAAAAACTTGCAACAAACTAGTCTATATATGTATTATTTACATATATGTATGTTGGTGTTAAAATGCCCTTGAATTATTTATCAACGTCATGTGATGTATATTATAAAAATATTGATATTATACTATCTGTGTACCTATAGCTGTATATATTTCTCATTTTAATATTCTTGTTATACATATACAATTTTTGAAATTCGACTAGCTAAAGATTCTTTACCGTAGGACTGCTTTCCCCTGAGAAATCGATTGATTACAATGATTACATGCTCCTCCGTCGCGATTTAAAAAATATATACTAATACTAATAGACTACAGGCCCATGTTGAAAAAATGATGGGTCATTTGAACCACCAGGTGACCTATCTAGAACGATATAAGAGCATAAAATAATAAGATTCAGCACTATGACGTCACTTGTAAGCTGTCCAACTGAGTGCAGGTAAGAATTCGAAAGTACAACCCTCGATTTTTTCTCCATTTCGCATGATTTTTGTACGGCGTTGCGGAATTATGGATTAGAAGCAGTATTGAAATAGTACGACACAGATGCCGTACCAAATCAACTGACCAAATTCACCCCGGTAATTGTCGGAAAGTAAATTAAAATTCCGACTTTGTGGCGCCCCATTTTTTAACGGCACTGCGCGTTTTCTTATCA
>JADANM010006310.1:9185952-9200816 GCA_026213755.1 Eurema hecabe
GTGGTAAGAATGCCGTACAAAAATCATGCGAAATGGGGAAAAAATCAAGGGTTGTACTTTCGAATTCTCACCTGCACTCAGTTGGACAGCTTACAAGTGACGTCATAGTGCTGAATCTTATTATTTTATGCTCTTATATCGTTCTAGATAGGTCACCTGGTGGTTCAAATGACCCATCATTTTTTCAACATGGGCCTGTAGTCTATAATATATAAAGCTGAAGAGTTTGTTTGTTTGTTTAAACGCGCTAATCTCAGGAGCTACTGGTTCCAATTGAAAAATTATTTTTTTATTGAATAGACAATTTATCGAGGAAGGCTTTAGCCTGCATAATATCACGCTGCGACTAATAGGAGCAAAGAAATAATGGAAAAAGAAATGGACGGGGACGAAGTCGAGAGCAACAGCTAGTATTGAAGATAAAAATTGAAGAGCGCTTGTTACAGTGGTAACACAATCTTTGCGCCAAGGAATGTGGGTTCGATACCCACTCTAGAAAATATATTTTTTATATCCGATGTTTAGACATAACTCGAGGTCTGTTTAGTGCGGGACTAGATGGCGCTGTGTTCTCAAAAAAGTGGGGCAATATAAGACATTATATTTCAAGTAATTCGATAAAGGGTACTTCTTATCACCGGAACGGTATATAATCTCTTTTTTCTTATTCAACTGACGCACGAAGTCGGATGACGCACATGTGTTATTAACATAACGTGTCTATAGTCCCTTAACCTACATGACGATTTATTTTATTTCCTTAATATTCGTGTTAGCGGGTTAATTATATGAAGGTGTATAAAGTCATTAGTTTATGTTTATATGTACCTGACTTGTCTGCGAGTTTTTGATCAAACCTAATAGTGAATAGTTCTTCGTAAACCTAGATTATATTACCACTAGACGTGCCGTGCGGCTTCGTCTGCGTACTCAGGGGCACTTCAGCGTATTTTAAATAATATAAAATACTCCTTAAAAATTATTTTAATCCTAGTTTCAGAGATAAGCGCATCGTTAAGGTTACTCTTGAGGTTTTGATATTAGCATACATTATGAAGACGTGACGTTTTGTGAGAACGTAGAGCGTTAACTCACAGTTTACTAAGCCGAATTCGAAAATACTTGCCACCAATTAAATTGAGATTATTTGTAAGTGCTTATATGCCTATAGAAAAAAGTATTGGTTACGCCCAGCTATTGTGTACCTACTATACAGTACTTCGATTTCCTCTCATAGGATAAAAATAATTTATTCCCTTATATCTCTCATTTCAGGTCTCCTGATCTACGCAACGTACGGCGCCTGGCACAGTTCGGAACGCAAACGTAACACTGAGGTGCAACTCGCTGACCTGCACAATGACAGTCAGACAGCATTGCTGTCACACAACCCGCTGGCCCACGCGCTCGGCTGACAGCCAGCCGCCGCGGTCAGTCCCAGCGGCACTGTCGTCTCCTTTATATCTAGTATATAGGCTAAGACAGCAAATGCTGATAACGAATCACAGCAAATGCTGAGAAATCAAAGAAGACAAATTAGACATCGTTGAACGTGAATATCACATTGAAATTAGGATTTTTGTAACTGTTTTTAATATTTTCAGTCAATAAAGGTATTTTTTAATCAAACCAGGCCCAAGTTCAGGTCAAACGGATCTAAGTGAGTATGTAAGAATTTCATACTTTTGCTTCAATCAGCAAATGCTGTGATGTATATTAATAGTAGAAGAACATTCTAAAGAGTAATAATATATTTTCCATATTACCTAATAAGGAAATTAAGAATCTGTTAAACAAAAAAAATAGGTTATTATATCTGTTAACGATAGTAGAACTCATATAAATTTTAATTTTAATTTTTATTGGATCAATTCTCGAATAATATATAAATAAAGTATAGTTGATTTTTTTCACTCATTGACGTCAAATCTCAAAATGAAAAACGATTTATATTTCAATGTGACTCGAAAATACTTTGCCATCTACATGAGTATTTAAGACATATTTATATATGTATTATTATTATTTTTATTTATATATGTAGTACTTAATGAATCGGATAGAGTAACATTACTATTGTACTTATATATGTGACTAGCAGTCCGCCCCGGCTTCGCTTTTTCTTTTATATAACAGAGAGGGTAAATGAGAAAGCCAGCCACCTGATGGTAAGTGGTCATCGCCGCCCATCAACACTCGCAGAGCTTGACAGCTCTGGGTTCCGACTTTTTAAACATACGTAACATCAATAAACAATCTGTAATTTCAATTATTTTATACTAGACTTTATTTTGCAACAGTATACAGTTCAATGATATTTTTTCTTTAGCTTACAAAATATGTATTCCTTAAAGAAACACTCAACATATTATGTTGTCGGTTCGTAACCTTTGTTTTAAAACAACTGAACCGATTTCTATAATTATTTTTTATATTCCATGAAGAAAAAAGGGAAGGCGCGTCGGTCAAGCTAGTTAAATATATTATTTGCATTTTATTCATGTGTTTTTTAAATAATTGTTAACATTTAATTAAAGTGTAGTGTAACTAAACAAATCTTGGTACGATACTGTGAATCTCAAGTTCCTTTGCAACGAACCCAAAGTATTAAATCACGTTGAACCAACCATTGTATTTGCCAAAGTATTGCTAATTCTCTGACTACTGCCAGCCTTGTTTTAATTGTTATTAATTTTCATTATTAATTGTATGTTAAAATTATATTTTTTTAGTTTTATTAAGTAAATTTAATTATTAATTACAAAAACCTTTTTATTAGGATAATGTAATATAGAAATGACAACTTCTTAATTATAATAAATTTAATATAACAGTCACTGAGCAAAATTCATTTTTGGGGTTAACAAGTCTCTTAAAATGCTTTAAATCTTATATATCTGTGAATTTTGAAATCATTATGGAGCCTCTGTTAGTATTCCTGTTTATTTCATAAACATATTTAAATTATCAGTGTACAAAATTTTATTAATAGTAATGAATATTAAAAACTATTATATCTTTATTAGTTTGAAATGAACAGATAATAAATACATTTACAATTCTTATTGGAGTACATTAGTGCATTTTCGATTTTTATGTGTTGATTCACTTTTGTAGATGTCCGCACTTTTAAGCACTATTGCGTTTATTTCTATAAAATATAATGATAAATATATACATTATAAACCATTTTTTTAGAAAAATCATGTGCTTAATGTCTTTACTTATATTAGTTAAGTTAGAAATAACTAATAACTATTGTATGTGTTAGTGTACTTAGTGAAGTGGAAACTTCAGTATTATCCGACGTTCGGCTGTGAAACAGCTGTTTTGACATATTTATATTATTTATTTTATTTTTTGTCGTTCGAATGTAAGACAAGTGAGGGTTAGGAGAGCGAACATTTAGAAATAATTGAAATTCTAAACAAATTTATTACGTTACATATTCATGGTATTACAAAACATTTACCACCGGTTTACAAAGGAATTAGCTTAGTGATCGCAATTTGAGTTCTTACCGTTATGTTGACTATGTATAATGAGCTATTGTAATAAAGATTAGCCTGGTTTGTAACCTCCACATCTTCAACTATAGAGGAATGCTTAAGCATAACATGTGGAAAAAGGGAGGATAAATCCCTACCATAATTTTAGGGTAGAAGTCCGAAATAAAACCCTGGTTCAATACTCTCCAATGTTTTTAAAAATGTTCTCCCTCTCGATCCTTTTAAATTAATTACTTTAGTGACTTAAGTACTTAAGTATGAAAAGCACAGCTTGTAAGTTCCTGTATTGCTTTTTAATAATAAAATAGAAGTGAATATTTCATTTGTTTTATTTGACCTATAGATATGTATAATATGCCAAAAAATATTTATGCTTTTATCTATACTAATATTATAAAGAAGAAAAGTTTGTGTGTTTGTTAACTGAACCGATTTTTTAAAATTCTAGACTAGCTATTCGGCTAGACCAAAAAAGAAATACATTTTATTTATTCTTTATGTGCGCAGAGTTTGTATTATAGCTACTAGGTAGCGGATAAATTAGATAAACAACATTATTTTGTAAATACATACATAAAATAATCGGTACAAAGCAACACCGAGACCGCCGACAGATTATATAAATATATTTTCCAGTTTTTAATCTGTATAATCATTAAACTAAATACATAATGAGAGTGGGGTGGATTTTTTACTATTATACAACCAAAAATCCAATCTCTGACCTGACCATGGACAAGAAAAACTAACCTCGCTTTAAATTTTTTGTCTTAAATTAAATTTCTTGCAATATGTCTTCATATCCTTAATTATAATGTTGTAATATGAAAGTTACTATGGCTTTTTTTGACATGTTAATTGAAAAGTTTATGAAATGAGACGAAAAATCTAGTTTGATAAAAAACTTTTAACTTTATTAAAACAATTTTTTGTGGAATTTCGACTCCCGTATATCTGTATAACGTAATTTTAATCGAGGGTCTAAACTACACCTATACTTTATGCATTGCTACATACACATATTTTATGCAAATTTAACAGTATTTGTGTGGATGAGTAACATAAATTCTCTTAAAGTTTCGTATAATCGTATTCACATTATTAGTATAAGTAATTTAGTATAATATAGTCGTAATAATAAATTGTCGCGCTCACTGTCTCACATGTTCTACGTAAACAAGTATGCTCGTACGCGTCCATGTTAAAATTATTAGAAAAAATTTCAACCGAGGTGGAGTTATTCACAGGGTTACATACTTACATAGTAGGATCTTATCATCTTTGGGATTGTTACCTATATCCGCCTTTACAATTTGGTAAAAATAAAGAAAATATATTTTTCATAGTATTGTCTAGATGGCGCTGTGCTAAAAATAACCGTCTTGTAGTATAATATTTTTGTAACGACCTACTCCTACTACTCCTATACAAAAATGTAATAAAAACAAAATTGGGGAAAAGATAAAAGTATATTATATTTCTTATCAAACATTTATTAATATTAACACAATATCTTAGTCTAGCCTTACTTAAATCACAAGTTTAGACACAACCTATCTACAGTTAAGTATAAATCACAAACATACATAATTATAGTATTGGCAAGAAATTTAAATGTATCGAAACAATTTTATTATTTGATAACTGAATTTGTTCAAATTACATTTTACATATTGGCGCGTTAACGGTTAGTCAAACTTAATGACAACTGCCAGCGATATTGTTGCGAGAATTGATTTGTAAGTCCAAAAATTCTCACTCTCAAAAGTTTGCTTTACATTGAAAAATTAAATAATCCTTGATTCAATAAAAATATGGCAATTTAAGATCATTCAAAAAATTTGACGCTTCAAATTATAACTAGTATCCAAAAAGGACATCATATTATGAAACTAAATAAGTAGTATCATTATTTTAATAAAATGTTTTTAATTGTCGCTCTAGATACTTACAAATCAGCTGTTAAAATATACACTCCGAATGCGTAGAATTAATGCCTAGAAACTAGAGATGCCACGAATAGTGAATTGGCCGAATACCGAATACCGAATATTCGGCTACGCTGTCGGCCGAAGCGCCGAATATTCGGCGCCGAATGTTCGGCGCGAAGTACATGCTTCATAGGGGTGCATTATCTGGAATAAGACAAGTTGTTTTTCTCGCTGCGTTCGCGCTGCAGGCGACGACAGCGTGCGAGCGCGGCGGGGTGCATGCAAATATTGTTTGTATTTGTTTCGTTTGCGACTAAGTCGGGTCACGGAGCGCTTTTTAGTATATAAGTAATACGTAGAGTGAAATTTAATTACTGTTTTGCTAAGAAGTTTGTTGACACTTTTTTTCGTCAAATGGCTTATAAAATGGATAATAAAAAATTGCCCATATTGGAATGTTAGCGTTTATAGTGAGAGGTTATTTTCTGAGGCTGGTAACGTTTACGATGATAAGCGCAATCGTCTGCGAACAAAAATGCCGAAAAGCTCATTTTTATCCATCACAACTTACCACTGATTAATTTTAACTACTAGAATGTTGTAATTTAGAAATAGGTACATAATTTTGAGTAAAATAACGTGTCTTTATTTACATGATTTGCTATTCGGTATTCGGCCGAATAGTACGTACTATTCGGCCGAATACCGAATACCAAAAAAAATGGCCGAATAGGCCGAATACCGAATAGTTGCCGAATATTCGTGGCATCTCTACTAGAAACTATAAAAGCAGTTACTAATAATTTTATCGTCAAAGTCTTTTTTCTGAAATAATTTCACATTTATATTAAACTCGGAGTACATTAACATCATTACTAAATTACAGAATCATAATTACAATTAAGTACATAAATGAAATGGAATATAAATAACAAGTCAAAAATGGGTTTCACCCAATATTCATGCATGATATGGCAACCCTGAGCAAATATCACAGTTACAACATAACGTTAATCACAGACTATAATATATTTTATCTAAAACAAAATCTCAGAGTCATGATAAATAAATATGTAAAAATAAAACTACAATTGAAAATAAATTAACAGAAATTAATGAATAAAGGAAATAAATAGTCTTTTATTTAAAAAAAAATACTTTGATGAATGTTTTTTCCTAAAAATTAAATCTAGAAGAAAGTATTTTCAAACGAAACGTTTCACAATGTAAAGATAAAGATAGAGAAATTCGTATTGTTATAGTAAAGTCGTTCATAGTTACCATATAAAAATATGTATGTCAAAATCAAGTATCAAGAATTTATATTTTAAAATTTAAGCATTCAATGGTCAAAATTTTGTAATAACATGTTTTTCTTCTGTCTTGCCGTTGGTCATCGGAACTTCCTTTTCCCTTAACGAGCTATTTCGGATTCCGTAGCAGAAGTATATTAGGTAACCTTAAAACGGAAAAAAAAAATCTTAAAAGTTCTGTTGGGCTAGTATTAAAAGATGTCTTCGAAGTACTTACTATTTTTTTTTTCATATAACTTTAACATTAAATACTGTATGCACCTTACGTACAGTCAAATGCAAAATTATATTTAAGAAAGCATTATTCTACTAAAGTTCTCTAAAGCTACTTTGAAAATTACAAAAATAAATATATAAATAAAAAACAATTTTGATCTCATGTCACTGCACCAATTTCCATAATCTTTAAGTTTAAAGTGGTTTTGTTTTGAATGTCTTCAAAAACTTCGCAGATATTGAAATAATTTTATATTTTTGAAGGAATATACCAAGCACCTAAATTAACATCAAAATGGTTCAGTTAGTTATAAGTTACGTGATAAGGTTAAGAACCGCCTCCTTCGTTGAAGTCGGTTAAAAATAAACAAAAGCGATGTCTCACCAATAACCAGCCATATGATGAACCGGATCCAGGTCTGGTGGTCGAGCTGCACCATCAGGTACACGTTCATGCACACGCTCAGGTACGGCACCAGCGGCACCAGCGGCACCTGCCGACACCAGCTCGCTCTTATTATATGATACTATATTGACTGCAGTGTGTAAATTAGTAGTAGTGTGTCGAATTGGACACATATATATATTTTTTCTTTTTATGATAAAATATGTATTTAAAGGTAATATACCGTTGTACATTGTTGCAATATTCAAGAAAAATTATACCATAGGAACTGAAAAGACTTCTTCTATTCAAGACAGTAAACATTATTCGTAAATTCTGATTGACGTTATGTACGTGTACGTGTACGCATATGTGTGCGTGTATGTTTACGTGTACCTGTTCGAGTGCGCGTGCGTTTGCTTTGCATGTGTAATGTGTATGTGCGTCTGTGTGTGTGTGTGCATGCTCACCGTGAAGGTGAGGTGCGCGACGGAGCGGCGCGGCTGGCGGCACAGCACGAGCAGCAGCACCAGCAGCGCGGCGCCCAGCACGCCCAGCGCCGCGCCCGCACCACTCGCGCCGCCCGCACCACCAGCTTCGCCCGCACCCAGCGGCCATGTCAGCAGGCCGCACGTCGCTAGCGCCACTACGACTAGAGTTGACAAAGACATTAGGGTAAGCTCCTCCCTTAGTGAATAATAGTGATAGTGAATAATAACTGCGGCGAAGTGGGTCTTAATGGTATAGTGTAAGTATATATAAGTTAGGTCAATAAGTGAGTCTGGCGAATCCGACATAAGCCGCCTCCTTCTCCCCGGAAGGGGAGGCGGTATCCGTAACTGGATATACCACCGTTAAAAAAAGACATAAAATTATCTTTAGATATACCTGTTAACTACAGACGGTAGAATATTTTGTCCCTTGTAAAAGCATTAAATACGTACATAATATACAAATAGACCACTTGGCGATGTTAGCAGAGAGTTGCGTGGGCTCCTTGATGCCCAGCAAGTTGAACAGCTGCCGCGCGACGCGCGCCGGCGTCTCTGGGAGGGACTTGATGCCATTCAGGATAAGAGAACTGTCCTCTTCGTATCTGGAAACATATATTTTTATAAGATAGATTATCTGTCTATTATATGTAAAAAATAAAGTCTCGCTAAAACACGAGTACGGCTGAACGGATTTATCTTTTCTTGGTTGAAATGTTCGTGGAGATCTATGGAAGGTTTAAAAAGTGAAAAAATACGAATAATTGCCGGGAAAACCATAAAAATAGCGCTTTTCTATTTCCCATACAAATGATTAAGAGTCAATTATAGACCTTATTACCATGGCACAAAGTTTAAATTCAATCATATCTATCAATTGGGGCAGTACAAAGCCTGCCGGGTCAGCTAGTTGATTCATAAATACCTTAGAATGAGGACGCTCGTTGCGACGATGGTGTAGGCAAGCAGGGTGCCGATGGACATCATGTCGATCAGCTGGTTCAGGTTGAAAATGGCTGCCATTGTTGCTGTAACAGATCGAATGACTTTACATGAGCTTTGCTAATTTTTGATAATAAGGAATACAAAAGCTACCTTAAAGAATGCCAAAGTACCCATGTTGATTTTTGTAAAAGAGAGAATTTAAGAAGCCTTATAGAAAAATACTTGTTTAATCAAGTATTTTTTTACAATTCCTTGTGAAAATTTAATTATTTCATGTAAGCTTCTGAGAGTGGCAGCAGTTGAGGCGTCCAGATTTGGAGCAATATTCGTAAGAATGACATTGAGAAATGCGGAAACGGGACAATAATTACGTCATTAAACAATTCAAGTTCCCTGTCCCTTACATCTTCATCATGAAAAAACCACTACGTACGCGGACTTTTTTTAAGGAAACGCTTTTTTACCCGACTGCGCGCCGCAAAGGAGGGTAATGTGTTCATCAGTCTATGTTTGTATATATGTACCTATGTATGTTTGTTCCTTTGAAGCACTATACAGACTAAACGCCTGGGCCGATTTTTATGATTCATACGGCAATTGATTTCTCTTAAAATCCAACTCCAATATAATTGTTGAATAGAATGGCTTTGTGAGCCATAGATTTTAGTGGGCCCCGACTGTCTAAGTTTCTATAGACTTATTTTTTATTTAATTATCTTGATAATTATTCTTCATAGTTCCAGATTGCAGTACTTGTTTTTGTCTTTCCAGTTTTATTAGGTACGTAGTTTGGTTCACTTTTTACGCAGTCGGGTTTTTTTTAATTTTTTAAATTATTTATTTTATTTTTCTACCGTCATTATGGTTGACATACCTGATAGCAAGCCACTCAGCAGCGTGGCAAGGAGTGGGGTATGCGTGCGCGGGTGGATGGCAGCTAGCGGGCGGAACAGCACCCCGTCTCCCGCCATGGCGTACAGCACGCGCGGCAGCGGGAACATGGCGCCCAGCAGCGACGTGCACAGCGCGCAGATCGCGCCGATCGTCACCACCCACTTCACCACCGGCATGCCGGCTTGTGTGAACACGTACGGAAACGGCGCGTCAGCGTCCTGGAAAACGAATTCATGATTACACAACATACCTCTAAAGTGAGCTAAAAATCTCTTAGTTAGATCTTAGGTAAGCTAAAAAATATCTCAGAGTAGCTAAAAAAAGTATATAAGACGTTTCCAGTTCTTTTCTTCTGAATACAAACATTCTGTAGAATTGATTCCTTTCTAAAATTTTAATAAAAAGCATAGCCCTAATCATGTTGCTACAAGATACAATTATTCAAATCCAATTTATTTTTGTCGAATTTGATGATTATAGTTAAAACAATCTCATTTTGGCATAAAATATCTTTGTTATAGGTAGTACCCTTACCAACAATAATTAGTGAGCGTCAACTTCAACAAACGGAAACCATTAACCCTTTCCAAATAATAACACCACCTTATTCGATTACAATAGGTCAATTATCGCCTTATATCTCAGACTTACGAGTTTAAACCCACCTGCAAATAATACGGCCACATCATCGTCAGTACCGTCGCTATGGTGAAGTAAGACACGAATATGATGACCAGCGATAGTACAATAGATAAAGGTATGTCTCTCTTTGGGTTCTTGGCTTCCTCTCCTGTTGTAGCAACGCAGTCGAACCCGACGAAGCCGAAGAAACACTTGGCGGCCCCAGCCATGACCCCAGCGACACCCCAAGGCATGAAGCCCCCCGCGCCAGCTGAAGCTCGGTACTCTTCAGGTATATCAGCTACATCAATCCTCCAGTTGTCTGGATCACCTGGAATTTAAGAGTACTTTTATTGATACCAAAATAAATAAGTCTGAAAATCTAAATTCAAATCACATCCCAAATTACATTACATACACGTAACCAATTTAAACGAACCAAAATGTTTTTCTCAATTAACAATGATAGAGAGCGGTGACGTTCCCACCGTGACGGCGTCGCACGACAATCCCATTGTTGCGAGCTACCGTGATAATGGCATTCACAATGTATTACACATGAATAGTTTCAGATCTAGAATCATCTAAAATATGTGATTTGTCACGTGTTTAGTGTAGAATCCTGAAAGTCAAGTTTCATTTGCTTGTAGCTAGTACTTGTAATGACTTTAACGTTAGTTACTTTTATATATATGTACTTATATAATATTCTAAATTCTACTCTTATTTATAAATAGAATTATATTATACGCTATCCGCCAGACATTGTTTTCTTCGAAGCAGTGAAATTCTTATGACTGATGCCATAAGAACGTGTGTTTCATCTAGAATAGTACTATACAAAGATGTCACGATATTGCGAAATTCTTCGAAGTATACCTTAGTTAACAATACAAATACTAGAAAATATAAGAACTCACTTTTAATAGCTCCAGATATGACAACAACGATGACAGTCGTCAGATTCAGTGCTGTGAACACGTTGTTCAGCTTCGTAGACTCTTTTACACCGACGCTCAGTAATACTGAAATTTTTATCACAAAAGTTAAAAATTGTCAGCTATGTTGCCATAAAACACTAAGATATTGCATGTATTTTGGACGTGTTCTCGCTAATGTAACATTTAATAAATAATTAAAGATTCTGCGTCAGTTTCATTAAAACATATAACAAACGCAACTTCTTTTCTTCAACTTCCTCTAAGCTTATCATATTTTTAGAACAACACTATCAACATTGCAATATCAAAAGTAACCAATGTCAATAACATCATTAATACGTGCAATTCAAAATACCTGTTATAAGCAAAACCAGTGTGAACGCAAAGAAGTCAGGATAATCAGCCAAAAAAGAGATATTGATTGGCGCAATCCTGGTCATGGTGTTGGCCATGGTGTTATTGCAAAGGCTATCTATGTAGTTGGCCATGCCCTTGGCCACGCTGGCCGTGCCGATGACATACTCCAGGATGAGATTCCATCCAATGGTGAAGGCGATGAACTCTCCAACACTCACGTAGCTGTAGACGTATGCTGAGCCGGCCTTTGGGACGCGGGCGGCGAACTCCGCATAGCAGAGACCTGGAATACAAATGTATGAAGGAGTTCACCATAACTATTAACTTTACTCAACCAATGTGCGATATTAAGAGTCTTGTTTTGGTAGATTGCAGGCCTATTCGTATTCCAACGTGAACGCAAAAAAGCCTGCTACCAAGTGGAAAATGGCCATCGTCGCCCATCAATATTTATAGATCATGATTGAGTCTGGAGTGTTACCAGTATTTAAACGTAACCAAAGACAATAAATAGGTCCATATAGTTTGAGCAGAAACGTGACTACTAATAAATAATAAATAAATTCAGGACATTTATACACAGCGCCATCTAGTACCAATCTAAGCAGTAGCCTGTGTTTTGGCAACTAGATAACGGAATAAATTACATATACATACTTTTATTTTGTAAATACATACATACAATACATAGCAACCAGACCCCAGAAAAATACAAATGGAAATTACAAATATATTTTTCCGGTGTGGGGATCGAACCCACGACCCTTCGCGCAGAAAGCAGTTGTGTTACCACTGCGCCAAGCGGTCGTAAAAATTATTAGCTATGGCTGTGTATGTGTGTGTGTGTATTGAAGTGTGCACTATACGTGAATGTAATTACACGATTTAAAGTAATTGCATGGTAGTCATAGCGTGTACGATGACCTTAGCTGAATGTTTTGCGGTTGGTTTGAAATAAAAATAATTTATAAATAATTTTACCTACATAAACTGGAATTAAATAACCTGTCACGATATTACAAGAAATAACTTAAACAAGCCGATTTCGTATCCGAGAAAGCGGACCAGATTTATTGTAAAAAAACTGACAAAAAAACTACAAGCTAGGAGTATGTAACTTAGTATAGCACCTACTTGTGTCATCCCCTTAAGGGTTGAAGGGATTAAACTTTAACCGTTTTTTCGAATTTCTTCCAAAAGCTTCAATAGTCCATACCAAATTAAATGATCGACAATTAAACTATTTAGTAGTAAAGGAATACTGACGCGAAACAAACAGATACACATTTTTTACAATACTTATTAGTATATATTTTATCAATTTGCCTCAACATGTAATCGGGGCTATAAACTCAGTATTTTGCAAGCATACATAAAATGAAACCAGTTTGTTTTAAGGAAAGTTGAAGATTGTAACAAGTTTTCTGCCATATGTGCATTTTTGTGATATTTTCTAAGATATATAAAATACTGTTATCATTTTACTAAACAAGCACAGTCCAGTTATTTTATGAGGTAATGGACGTTATGGAGGAAGAGTTCTTACAATGAAATTTTAAAAATATAAGTTAACAAGACTTGTATGTAGTATATATGTCAAAATCAAAGACAAATACATTTTTATTTCACTAGGCTACATATTAATGTTACACTTTTGAGTCCTTATATTAAACAACAAAAAAAATATATCTACCACCGGTCGGTATAGCTTCCGATTACTAAATAAACTTATCATTTAGTCATAAAAAATATTTAAATAATTACCAACGATATTATTTAATAGATATGTTATACCCATACTAATCAACCGAAAAAAGTGTTCCGCACAGCAGCGGCAGCACACATACATACAATTTTACAAGTGAAAACGATAGAAAAGAGATAAATGATAAAACCAAGAAGAAAAAAAGAGAGTTAGTTTTGTCAGTTGCGCGTGAATGCACCGGCAACCAATTACCTAAAGGTAAGACGTCCTAATTAGAATGTTTTTGCGTCTTCAAAATCTTGCGCTTACAACAAATCTATTTCATCTAATATCATTGATAATTACTAAATTAAATAGTAATACGTTTGATATATTAAACGGTTACATGTTATAATTATATACCTTAATTATTTTGTAGGTAAAGACATTAATATTAATCTGTATGCACGTGTTTGCAATTATTAACGTGATATCGATGTTATTCCGATATATGTATCATTTTAATATATATCGACAATAACAGTGCCTTAGGTGTGGGTCGGCAGATTTAAATTGATGTAATTGTAAAGTATTATATTTGTATCTTAATATAACAACGTAAAGTGTTATTCTAATTAAATAATGTAAACTGTATCATATCGACAATTATAATTCATAGCTGACGTGTTTATTACAAAGAATAATATAATCTAATAATTTCTATTAAGCATATGCAATCTCGACGATTATTGATAAGTTTTAAAGTAAATTATAGGATTTATTTCTTTCATAATATAAATAGAATATATAAAAATTAATAGAAAATTACAAAGTAATTCTTACAAACTTATGTGTATGTATCTATGTCCCTACAATGAAAATGGCGTAAACAAATAAAAGACATAGACACACACACACAAACCCACACACGCGTATAATAGTGAAATGGCTCGCTCAAACCATTATTTTTAATAAAACTGCGGTAATATACTCCAATGTATACTTGAAGGAAGCGGAACTGATCCCTTAACACAGGTTACTTTATAATCTAGTTAGGGATCAGCTGTGACATCTTTCGAAGATTTTGTTCGCAAAATTGTTGTTTTTTTTTTTATTGTAAATTGTATATTGCCATGTCAACCATTGTAAACTTTTGGCAAAGAAATAAAGTTTTTATTTTTTTTTAATTATTAAAAAAAAAAATAGGTAAGGTAAGGTATTATCAAAGATCTTACCAGCAAACGCTGACGCAATAGCAGCAACCAAGAAGCTCAAGGTCACAGCAGGACCGGCAACCGTCTTAGCCACCGCTCCAGCCAGCACGTACACGCCCAAGCCCAGCGTACTGCCGACGCCCAACGCTGTAAGGTCCAGGAGGCCCAAACATCGATCTAGCTTGGTCGTCGTGTCGCTGTTATCGAGCTGTTTACAGCGTCGAAGCGCTGCGAATATACGGCCGCAACCCATCTGCGCAAGAAATAATTATTTTATTTAAAAAGCCGTATCCGACGGTTTTACGATATCACATAAACTGACGGCTAGTCAACAATTGGTCGAGGGTAACACACTTATCGAAA
>JADANM010006310.1:9212062-9224055 GCA_026213755.1 Eurema hecabe
CATTTTCATCTTTTACGTCTTCTTCAAGACTTCAAGACAATATCTTCAAGATCTAAAAAAACACATTAAAATTTAGTTTTGCAAATATAGATGAATAAAGATTCTATCTTAAATAAATTATTCGAACCTCCTTTTTTTGCTTTGTACATAAAATGACATCATTACAAAGTTTGCCATTTTATGTAACCACCAATTCATACATTCAATTAATAAATCTATTTATTTTACACAATTAACTATCTGTAACAAAATATTATAATATATGACTTTCGTCGCGCCAATCACATTATATAAATTTAAAATTACGATACTAGCGAAACTGTTCGTTTTTCAAATTACCGCGCATTTTATTATTTTTAAATGTGGCCAGTTTGTTTTTAAACATAGACAAATGTTTATTTTTTGTGCCAGTGTAATCGACCTTAAATTATCTTTTAACATAAATCAATGATTGCAGCATTAAAATCTTTAAAGAAAGTACGACTAACTTTGTTTCGCGCCTTAAGCCTCGTATTTATTTACTTATTTTTGGAATAGATTTATTGATAAAGTTCGATTTTTTTTTATTTATAGAACACATTTCAATACAAAAGCATTAGAATTTAGATCTAAAGATTACCTCAACCTTTTATTTATATAAAAAGATATAAAAAGAGTGGGTTCGAATTCTGAATCTTGAATTTTGAATTAATCGAGAACGGCTGTGCCGATCTTCAAGATTTTTGGATTAGATACGTGAAAAAAGGTATTGGAACAAAGCAAGCTAATTTGGCACGCGCAAATCTAAAGGATATAGCGTAATGCGTATACATTTACTTAAATAGTCTTTTTTAGGTTTTTTTCGTTACAATTAGTGTTACTCACGAGTCACGACTGTTTGTTTTCCCAAGAAATAAAAATAAAATATAAGGAGAAGACTGAGGATTATTTAACAAATAACAGGTGTACATGATGTAATTGTAATGGGAGATATTTATAGTACATAAGGAAGTGACCGGACCCTCGCCTACGGTGTTCCTGTGGAGCGGCCACAGGAATCACTATGTTGCCATATTTTTATATCACGCTGACACTTTTGGCGGTAACTTTTTGGCGCCAACTAATGACATTGACATGACATATTTTTCTTTTCTTTTTTTATTTACTTACTTACTTACTTATTATTTTTATTTTAAAAGGAATTATGAAAAACAACATGTAAGTGTAAATATTAAGATAAAGATATAACGTAACAACAATATTACCATCCCTTTAATTACATAATATAAAACAAAGTCGCTTATATCCGGCTGGCCCTATGTAGGCTTTTACCTTAAATACTACGCAACCGATTTTGATGTGGTTTCTTTATCAGATAGAGTGATTCAAGAGAAATGTTTAAGTGTAAAATACATACAATAATTCACTTTAATAACTATCTTTTAAACGTTGTCAAAAATCCTTCTGTAAAATTTACTTAAAAAAATCAAAATCTTTTGACCCAATTAGGACAAATATATTTTTAACCGACTTCAAAAAAGGGAAGATGCATCGAACGTGTCGGTTTCATAAGTTTTTTACGTCGGTATAAATTACGTAATTAAGTATTGTACTTAAGGCCTTAAGCCTTATCTAAGTAACATAGTATTGTCTTGATAACGCGGGATTTAACTCTACTGATAAACCAATTAATATTGATTAGAACCGCTTTGAAATTAGGACTTACTCGTGTCTAGGTAATCTAGATTATATCGACTAGATTGTATCGGTACATAGATTCAGTATAAAATGTTGAAATTAAATATGACTATTATAATTATTAATTTAATATAGCTTTATTGGCCATTTTGTTTGCAATTTTTGGCTTGTATGAATATTGAGAATTGTCTTTGTGGGTTGATCTATAATAAATAGTTTTCTTCCTTACTTATTTAAAGGAACCCAATTATTAAGACTCCACTTTCCTTTCGTCTGTCACAAAAATACGTTAGTTATATATTATCATGCACACAATAAGCATGATTTTTTCCTCGTTTTGCCTTCATATAGATAACAACAACAATTATATACTTAAACTATTTATATAATATATAGTACATAATAATTTATATACGGAACTCTTAGTCCGCAAATCCGACTCGCACTTAGCCAGTTTTATTTTGTTACGCTCAACCCATTTTAAACCGACTTCAAAAAAGAAGTTTCTTAATTCGACCATTTATATTATGTTTTTAAGGAATTGTATAAAACAACCAAACTTTAACTATTATATTTATTTAACACAAATTATATCGTATAGAATAAAATCATTTTCTGTTTTAAGAGTGACGCTCCCGCTTTTTCTTCAAACGCCGCGGTGACAAGTGAGTGAGTGAGACAAAACATTCAAATCATGACATTTGCCACAGATTCAATATTTAGCAATAATTTGTCAGTTATAGAAGCATTATAATTATTGCAACTATACTCATATCGTGAAGACATAATATAATAATAAAAATAATATAAAC
This sequence comes from Eurema hecabe, assembly GCA_026213755.1. NCBI lineage: Eukaryota > Metazoa > Arthropoda > Insecta > Lepidoptera > Pieridae > Terias > Terias hecabe. The sequence goes on from JADANM010006310.1 coordinate 9,214,552, forward strand.
TTTATTTCTTTGCCAAAAGTTTACAATGGTTGACATGACAATATACAATATACAATTTGCGAACAAAATCTTCGAAAGATGTCACAGCTGATCCCTAGCTAGATTGTAAAGTAACCTGTGTTAAGGGATCAGTTCCGCTTACTTCAAGTATACATTGGAGTATATTACCGCAGTCTTATTAAAAATAAAGGTTTGGCATTAACATAAGATGCATTATTATAAGATACGTCAACAGATATAAATTGCAGAATTATTACATGTAATACCACTTCATTGAGCCTCGCAAAACGCTACGGAAGTCCCAAACGATGTTTGGAAAGAGATGTTTGCTAACATTTTTGGATATACGTTGACAGGCTAACAAAAATGTCGGTATGCACTGTTTCAAAACATGTCCGCGGCTACGAGTGTCAACAACTTTATTTACGTAATTTGGATTGCTAAGTTCTGTTATGAATTGACAAATCAACACGAATTCTTATTGCAAATCTATATACCTACTATTATTTACGCAAAATTTCGTTATGTGTAATAGAATAATGATAATGAATCTTTAGCGCTTTAACATAGTTATAGTACGCGTCACTAATTTTTAGCGTTGAACGAAACCTGCGCAGAAGTCAAAAATAAGGTATCGAGGTAGCGGCGCGGCGCGCGGCGCGCGGGGCGCGTGATCGCGCGCGAGGGTTGATCGGATGTCCCAGTCGTGTTGTCTTTCTCGCACCAATACGTCAATTACGAGCGCGATTCTACCGATGCGCAGCTATTCTCGTCCAGCGCTAAACATAAAGGACGCGTAGGTGCTGTACAAATTTAGTTCTCCTTCCTTCTTTCTTGGTGTAATGGCACTGCTGTGTTACCACAATTTTGCCAATATCTAGTTCTTTAAAGATAAAACAAGATTGAGGGTCGATATTTGGTTATGGCAATCAGAAACACGTGTTTTCAATACATTCGCCAAACATCGACCTACAAATTAAGTTATAAGAATGACTTCACACATATGTTTTGATATTAAATTCAATTTGACATGTTGACATGATCATGGTGATTAGTAAGAGATTAGTTAATTTTATTAATTAAGACTAATAATTGAATCGATTAAATCTATTAAAAATGATTTAACTTACTCAAGTTGTATTATGTTTGTGTGTGTGTATGTGTGTGAGTGTATGGATGGTTTTTAAGAAAACGTCACTATTTTACATGTGAATAATGGCTTCCTTATAAAATTCGTACGACCGTAAAAATAACTATCTTAGATGCACGTTATAAAGAGGTATTTATTTAACCCACTCTGTCAACATTAAAGATACATATTTAGAAATACTGTCTACGCAATAGCTAGAACCGCATCAAAAATGCGCGATCAACAGGGAAGTCCCTCGGGTAGAGTTGTAGGTTGTTTATATTTTAAAATAATAGTGATAAATAGATCGATCAATTTAATATTTAATTACTTTTAAGATTAAGAAACGATCGTCGGGGAATTACAAAAGATTGTAATATATATTATAATTGACAATATAGTGTAACAATTGTAAAATATTAGTTTGACGTTGCATCATTTATTTTTACAGACACGTGTAGTGTTTGTCGTAATTTATCTCGATGGTCAGTGGAAATTAATTATTAATTTATGTTATTTTTGGTGACATGTTCTTATGTACGGTCAACTGAAACAGTTGATAAACACATGCGTTATGATTGTATTAATTAACCCAAAATTATACTTTTTAAAATCTATGTTATTTATTTACTTTTTTATTTAAAACATTTTACTGTAGATAAAAAAAACGAAAACAGCTATCTGTATGTACAAAGAAAATTGTTATACACAAAAGGCGACCTTATTGCTACATAGCAATTTCTGCCAGGCAAACTGTTATATCTTTAAACTTTACTTTTTTTAGTTAAAGTTGATATGTCTTGTAATATCGAATGTTAAGAACCCAGTAACTAACTTACTAAATGCACTATTTCAACAGTATTCAACAGTATATTTAGGTTAATGCCCAATTTAGCTAATTACTTATAGGTTATTCTAATATGGCGTTTGCCTTTTTAACCAAATTAACGAATAACGTTTAACTGTGGAGTAAATACTTAAAAAAACGGACTTTAATTTGTATTGGTACAATTATTCTTAATTATAGTTAAACTTAATAAGTATCATTATTATTTACAATTATATATGTTTAATATAAAATTCTTTTACTAACAAGTAAATTAAAGATTACAAATGAATAAATATATTTACTTATATAGAAAGCATTTGACCAGACTACTATCGTTTATAATAATGTTTGTCCTCAATGGACTCCTAAACCACTTAACCGATCGTAATAAAATTCGCACACCATGTGCAGTTCGATCCAACTTGAGAGATAGGATAGCTTACATCCCGGTATATCCCCGGGGACGGGAACTAAGCGGGTAAAACCGCGGACACAGCTAGTTATATTATATGCGCGTGCGCAGTACTTAAAAACTCAATGGATTAGACTTATATATATGGAGCTTTGCTTATGTTTCTGTGGGAGTGGGATAAAAAAAAACTTTTTGTATACATTTTGTATGTAGGCTGTATTATTACGCTAGATTATCTAATTCCGAGTTTAGAAGCAAGGCCGCGGGGCGCGGCTAGCTTTTAATAGACTGACTTAACTGACTATAAAAAGGAGGAGGTCTCTCAAGGTCTCTCTAAATTATACAATTCTATACTATCTATTTTTTGATATGAAGTTGAATTCGGTTGATTTTTATTAAAAGTTATTTTATTTTGTAAGAATTTAGTCCATTTAAATTCCAACATAAAATCAACATCATCGTCATAACCGTGACGTCAAAGTTTCGTCAAATTCGCTTGCTGAATTTTTTATTGCGTCACTCCGCAGTACAGAAACACATTGCTCAAAGAGTTTGGTGTTATAATAGAATTCTTTTATCAACCTACATTGCGATCAATAACTAATTTGTACTCAACAAACAACTTTAGTTAGAGGAAAATGCTTGACCTCGTTTATAGCATTGATCCAGTCCCTTGCACAAATGCTTTGCATAAGTCTTGTCTCATATTTTGACCTTACTAGTAAGATACTAACGATAAATACTCGTGTTAAAAGTACTTCAGGACACATATTTTAACTCTGCGCCAACCCTAAGCAGATCATGCGTTTTGGCAACTAGATATGTTATCTAGTTGCCAAAACGTAGGTAATATGTTAACCTATACATTACGTAAAACATATACATACGATTTCTTTATAAATGCTTACACATACATAGCAAGACCCTGACCTATACAAACATACAAAGATACAAATGTTAGTAAAAATTGAATTTTTTCAGTGTGGAGATCGAACCCACAACCTTTGGCGCTTGACAGTTGTTCTACCACTGTACTAAGCGTTCGATATAACACAATGACTTTTAGAAAGAGACCATCAACTTATATCGGCTTTATAGAGCGTTGTCTCTCTTCTTTATTTGTACCAATTAAACAATGAACCTACTAGGTTTGTAGTCTCTTGGATAAAATTGTATGATCCATTTAAAATTAATATACGCTATTTTTAATCGAAGAAGATTTTTCAATATTGCTGCAAAACTGAGTTTAAATCCTCCTAGCTCACAAAATTTCAACATTACGATACACTAACTCAGAAACTACTAGAACCTTAAACACGTAAAGAATTCTCATGCTGCAACATCGAATAACAATATCGAAATGACATAAAACCTGTAAGCAATAATAAAAAAGCCACAATCTCGTCTCGGCCTTGCATACTAGGAAATAGACTGGTTGTTCGCGTATTGCGTTATGGTAAAAAACTTATATGAAGTGTCGTATCTTCATAATCTTATAATATTTACAAACAAACAGGTTATTTGTATAGGAAGGGGTTAACAAGAGCATTTCGGAAGTAAAAAAATATATGACGTGCCTAATTATTATGAACTATCGAAATATTATATTATGTCTGTATTGTATATTGTGCGGTTTTCAGTTCCAGGATAATGCCGGGATGAAATGTAGCCTTTGTGTGATAGAGGGAGAGAGTAATCTTTAGAATTATTTACCTGTATTCCAAATTTCAGTACAAGCCCTTAGCCAGAAGATTTTGTGTAAAATAATAAAAAAAAACACTACCACGCTATATCACTAATTTTCGCGTTCTTAACGTCAGTACGATTATTGTATTTTCTTTAAAAATTATTAGTTTTAAAACAACGAAGTATTTGAATCCTAGACCAATCAGTTTATCATTCGGGCAACAATATTCGGTATGTTATTGCATTAAAAATTACATATTTATTATATCCGGTTTCTACAAAACGTCATAGGCTAATTCAAAATTATATAAACAACCAGCTGTGTCCAGGGTTTTACCCGCGTAATTCCCGTTCCTGGGACAATACCGGGATGTAAGCTATCCTATCTTTTAAGTTGGATCAAACTGCACATGGTGTGCAAATTTTATTATAATCGGTTAAGTGGTTTAGGAGTCCATTGAGGACAAACATTGTGACACGAGATTTATATATATTAAGATTAGTTTCATGAATGTTTGTTTCTTTACTATAATATTATGTATCTAAATAAATGTCTATAAGAATCTATAACAGACCCAATGTGTTGAAGCAATCAATGCTTCTATTACAAATCGCTTTACCACTCGGCTAAATTAACAATTACTCAAATCACTTGAATATTAACTAGTACAAATGGTACCGTGTAGTTCCTCATTCCTCACCATAGGAAAATACTTTAGTATAGTACGCGTCATTTATGTTTAGCGCTGGACGAGAATAGCTGCGCATCGGTAGAATCGCGCTCGTAATTGACGTATTGGTGCGAGAAAGACAACACGACTGGGACAACCAATCAACGCTTGCCCACCCGACGACGCGCCGCGACGATTACGTTACCTCGATACCTTATTTTTGACTTCTGCGCAGGTTTCGTTCAGCGCTAAAGATTCGTGACGCGTACTATACCTATTATAAAACAGTGTCTTTTCTTTGTAAGCTTATAATCCATACTTATATTATGATTGCGATCTGTCTGTTACGCTTTTAAGCCAAAAGTACTGAACCAATTGTAATGAAATTTGGTACACACATAGTCTAGAGCCTGAGACAAAACCTAGGCTACTTTTTAACTGGACAAAAGGGTTATCATGACGTGGGAAAAGGGCGATCTACGTTTATATGAAAGTCCACGCGGACGGATTCGCGGTCAACAGCTAGTATATGTAGTATATAGAGATGATTTATTACTTTCCTCCAAAATATTAATCTAACGTAATCGTAGTTTAAGTTTGACTTAAGTCAAACGTTTAAGCCGTCATGTTACATAATTGGCATCCTAAGTTATGCGATTGCACAACACTTCATATCAAGTAAAAGTTATAAATAAAAACCGGTCAAGTGCGAATAGCGGACAGAATCTGTGCTTGGAAAATGTTAGATAACACACGTGATTTTCCATTGTCAGAACCCACGACCCAGGTAATCATGATGGTACTACCACTGTACTTATAGTCTCCGAGTGACTTTTAATAGCATTGCATTTTAATTTTCTGAAGAAACTTCCCTACTTATAAATGCGATTGTGAAGATTTTTATGTGTTAGTATGTTTGATGCTCTTCCACGAAAAATCACATTAGGTTTTTTTATACTATGAAGTGGGGAGACGAGCTGGACGCACTCCTGATGGTAAGAGAAACGCGAGCTCATAACCAATGCAGTGCTTCGCGGAAATTTACTATAGAAGCTAATTCCGGACAGGGGTGCACTACACCGACGCTCCCCACTTTGAGTCACAAGATGTTAAGACTCATCAGCCAAATAATGTTCATGTAGATTAGAACATGTATTAATAGATAGGATTATTATCCCGACATTGATAGGAGAACGAACCAAGTCAAATATAAATATATAATTTTATTAAGTGTGTAGTGAAGTCAAAGAAATCAAAGTAATAGTAATAAGTAAAATGATCAATGACATTTATATGATGTTTAATTACATTGAAAGGGATTTATTGACCTTGAAAGTTAAATATAAATGTGTTTACGTTTTGTTATATATTAATAATTAATTTTTAGAGTACTCTGTAGAACCATTTCAAGGTATTGCGCCTTTGTAATGATAATAAAGATATGTTATACACATACAAATCAACCGAAAAAAAAGTTCCGCACAGTAGCGGCAGCACAGATATATAAGTTAAATCGATAGGAAATAAATAAATGATAAAACCAACAAGAAAAACAGATATTTAGTTTTGTCAGTTGCGCGTGAAAGCACCGGCAACCAATCACCCAAAGGTAAGACACCCTAATCAGGATGTTTTTGTGTCTTCAAGATTATGCGCTTATAACATATCTATATAATATAATATCATTGCGCCTTTGGAACCGAATTAGAAGATGGATGTTTTTTAATTTGTCTATTTTACATAGCATCATTCCAAAATTATTAATGTACGTAATTCTTTATCATTTTTAAAATAATTTATAAAATAGACTAGATTGTAAAATAAATAAAGTATTAAATACTTTATAGGTAAAAAAAAAAAAAATTAAAAAGATTATTTTGTAGATTCCCGTTTGAATTAAATTGTCCTGGTGTCCTGAAATACAAGCCAAAGGCTTAGTTTAGGCACCAGGGTCCCACAATATGCTACTAAAATTATGAACATTGTATTTTTCTTTCATTGCTATGCATATTGTGGTCAGAAATAAAATTATTTTAACCAATCAGGTGTAGATAGACCATCCAGATACTACCTAGTATCTACCATACTTTTTCTTAGTATAATAAAACTATTTCAATATTAAATTGACTTAAAACGTAGATTTTGTGCATAAGCGGCAAACGTACGTGGCCTAGATACAGTTTAAAATCAAGTTACTAAGTTAAGATATATCACATACTTGTAACTTTAAGTTACAAAATTATGACATAGTATGTGAGTTAATGTTAAAGTAAGTGATACGTGCTTACTTTGTAAACTGATATTATCTTAGGATAGGTAATGGATGATTAATAATAATTAGTCTTGTAATTATTTTGAGATATCTACTTAGCTACCACGTCAGGTACCGGTAGAATTGCCTAGTTTTTAAATTACAGAGCATATGAAGGCATTGGTAACGTGAATTAGTTTTAGTTTGAGAATGCTCGCACAATGCGAAACGTTGCTGAAATTGAAATATTCAGTGTAAAGCATTATGCCGCATAATGTGCTCTAATCGGAAAACTAGGTTAAAACCCCTTATTCGTAAGGAGCAAATCCCCTGGGGAAAATAGTATACTTGGACCTTCAATCTTTGACATACGAATAAAATTTTAGTTTTTAAGAAATATGAAACTCAATATATTTAAATTTTAAATAGATTTAATTTCTCTTTTTGATATGGTTTAATTTCTCTTTTTGAATTGAATTTTAATCTATTAAGGACTAAGTACGAGAAATAATTTTTGTCCGCTGTTTTACGCAGTTTGCGTCGCCATGATAGTTTTTGTGTCCCGATGGCTCAAAAATATCTTTTACCTAATTTTATAAATTCTTTACTTTCCCCTTTTATAGGCCGAGAGCGCAATCATGATGATCCTTGTTTTGAGACAGTTCAGCGGAGTAGGTCAACTATAAAACAGCATCTTGATGTTTTGAACTTTAAAATAGCATTACGAAAAATAATAAATTATACACGCTAACATATTTATGTTTACGCGAATTTAAAACAAGTTTTGCAACACAAAATATCTCAAAAAGGATCGTCTGCCACCTTTTTTGGAGCGAAACTTGCGATTGCCTTCGATTTTAAAACGTTTATTTAAGAGGTAACTCAAGTAAATATCGGTAAACAATAAATATTTAGGTTATTGACATTTTATATGCAAAATTTAGTAGGTCAAGAAAAATGTGGTTCGAATCTTGAATAGTTAAAAGTGTCATTTATATTTTTTTATGTGATGGTTGGCAGCTGATGCTTTTTAGCTTTGATAAAAGGAATTAAGTATAGGATAAAGGAGGATGGAAAGGGAAAAATGGTCGCTGGTGTTTCTTACCGAAATCAATTATTATTTCTTTTATTAAGATGTTTTGCTGAAAGATATGACGAATGGGCTTTGACAATAGGTCGATGAAATCTTCTTAATTAACCTACTGTCTTTTAACTTAGTTTAACTAAGTTATCTTTTTGTTGAAATCTAAGCCGAAACAGGTTACTACTATAGTGATACCTAGATTTATGTAATCATACATGGCTTTTTCTGTAAGTATATAGAACATCGATTTTTTTAATAAAGCAATGGATGGGTTATGTTGTATAGGAATAAAAGAAAATGTATCTCTGTATATCCGAAGCCTTATCAATTTGACACTAGATGGCGCTGTCGTAAAATCGTCCTAATATATTTTTGTCATATCTTTTGTGTCTAGACAAACTAGGCGCTGAAGCCGGTCGTTGCCTCCAAATATAGTACAGTAATTAATACTATATGTGATAAACACATAATCCATTCACCAACAATGACGGAGGAATAACATTATTTATCATTTACCAACTCATCTTGTTGTTGCCATGTGCAGTCGCGGTAGGGCTGTGTCAATTAATAATTTCGCAATATTTATTTATTTCACTAGATAATAGATAACCTTATTTTAATAACTCAAATCACTTGAATATTAACTAGTACAAATGGTACCGTGTAGTTCCTCATTCCTCACCATAGGAAAATACTTTAGTATAGTACGCGTCATTTATGTTTAGCGCTGAACGAGAATAGCTGCGCATCGGTAGAATCGCGCTCGTAATTGACGTATTGGTGGGAGAAAGACAACACGACTGGGACAACCAATCAACGTTCACGCACCCAACGATCACGCACCCCGCGCGCCGCGCCGTTACCTCGATACTTTATTTTTGACTTCTGCGCAGGTTTCGTTCAGCGCTAAAGATTCGTGACGCGTACTATAATAAGTATGAAAATCTTATGACACGTTTAAGTAATTAACACTATGCGTGTTACGCAGATGTACACGCATAGTTATTGAAACCGTGTCCATACCGGCCTATAGTTATGTGTTAGGTTTGAATCTAATACCAAGTTTCAGCCAAAATCAATTGAGTAGTTTTTGCGTGAAATAAACAACCATACTTACTTAAATTCATCATCATAAACATTCGCATTAGTTATTAATAATATTATATTAATAAGAATCTTGGTATTCAATCAAAAACAATAAATATATATTTTAAAACTATTTTGTGGCAGCCCTAGTACATAACGCCCTTTACTATCTCAAAGATAGATAAAGAATAAAAGTCACGTAGATAATAATAACTCTTCATCATTGTTTAAAACAATGTTTCTTTCAATAACTACTTGAATATATATCAATTAATTATAAATATATATTTTTAATTAAAATAGTATTACATATTTTGAATTAATAATCTTAAAAAATATCGTTATAATTAACATGA
>JADANM010006310.1:9252259-9265311 GCA_026213755.1 Eurema hecabe
GCCTGCCGTGCACTGTTGTTTTATGGAACAGTCTACCATCAGCTGTCCTTCTGATTGATTTTGACCCACAATCATTTAAGAAGAGAGCATACTCCTTCCTAAAATCAAGAATCCCTCCTGCTCGTTCATCCGCTTTATTATAAAAAAATCTTAAATGATATTAGCAAAAGCATGCGTAGGTTACAAAAGTAACTTCTTCATATAAGGAAATACTTGTTTTTCCTTAACGAACTTGTACATCAATGCAATCTCTTTATCGGTTTTCTGGATTAACTTAAGTATTATAATATGTGTATACATTATCTGTGTAATAGATATTAATATTAATAGTTGTACATTTCAAAATAATTAAGGAGCTTCTAAATTTTGAACATATCTCGTTTAAAGAGGTTACCTGACGGAGACTATTGAAGCGTTCTTGTCGTCTAATCTTCGAACGTCGAAACCAAAACTTTTGCAGTCTATGTCTGTATCTAAGAGTGATATTAAATGAAGACTCAAAAGATTAGTACTTCTAATATCGGCGCGATTATACTTGTGACAACGAGAGCGCTTATGGGCGCCGCTGATCATTTAACATCAGGTGACGCGCCTGCTCGTTTGCCCCCTATTAAATGTAAAAAAGAGTGACATTAGCTGTAATATCCATGTAAGCTGTATATTATGTAGTCGAGTTATACTTTTTAAACGTTTATCCTCTAATAATAATTAACTTTGTTATTTGTTATGATGTGTTAATAAATATAGGTAATACTAAAAACATATCAATGCAATATCTTATTGGAGAAAAATTCAAAAGGAATGTCCTTTTGAATTTTTCTCCAATTTCTTCCAATTGTTTTTTATCAGTATTTCGTAAACGCTGCCAATGAAATTGTACTATCATTACATCATAAATACCAGATTTTTTTTATCTTTTAACAAACAAGGTTAAGCGCTCAGTGTAGTTTTGTTATCTGTGTTGATTGTTAGCTATCTGCGCCAACAAGTGGAACAAACACAGATGGTATTACTAGTTTAATTCGCCACTTTGCTGATAAAAATGTTTTAGTGCCAGAGGATTAAGCATTAAGTATTCCTACTGCAGATCTAAAAATTTATTATGAACCCAGTAATGGAATGTCTACGATTAAATTATTAGTAGCTTATATTATAATCAACATGAAATGTATTTCCTTGCCTGATATTTTTCTCACCACGAAAGCAAAGGAAATTAGGAATTATTATACAAAGGTGATCTCTTGAAAAAATATTTTACTAACAGAAAACTTTATAGTATTTGACGAGCATTAGTATTAAAGTAAAAGAACTAAAATTTTTGAAATTACGACAGCGAAACCACTAAACAAAGCTAGTGTCTAAAATTGTAAGTCAAATGTTGTCCTTCTCATTTAAGTACCTCAAAACATTATATATCTATATAAAAAAAATAAATATCTAAAGCATAAATCATAACGAATAAAGAAATTTTCAGATTGGATTGTGACTTTCCAGGTATCAAGGTTACGGTGGCCAAATGCGGAGTAGAAGAGACCAAGGCTTATGATGGCGGGCAAGTTGGCTGTGTTCTGCAGGTCGCTGCACAGGAAGCGGGTCTACCAGCCCGATCAGCTGGAAGAAGGGAATCTGAGAAGGTGTGTGCTTAAGGTTTCTTTATTAGGATTTCTGTGTTATTAGAATGTTTGTTGGTTTAAATTAATACTTTAACATTGGTAACATATTCCTTATAAATAAATTGTGGCCATATTGTAAATTAACTTCACTACATAGTAGACAGAGCAGATTTCTTCTGTCTATCCCTATGTATGCTGCAATCTTATAAACTACTCAACCGATTTAAATTCGTTTAGATAATAATACTAGAGGAAGGTACTCCATTAAATATTCGACATTAAATATTCTTCATGGAATGGTAGCATATTTATGTATATGGATGTTGTTTGTGTGCGCGTACAGATGTCTAACAGTGTGGGACTTGACGGCGCTGGGCGTGGGCAGCACGCTGGGCGTGGGCGTGTACGTGCTGGTGGGCGCGGTGGCGCTGCACCTGGCTGGACCGGCTATCGTTCTGTCCTTCCTCATAGCTGCCTTTGCCTCACTGTTTGCTGGTAACACTATCTATTTCTATTTCAATTAATTATATTAATGATTCTAATGCTTTCTTGAATACATATATGGGTGTATATATGTACGGATTTAAACGTGATACTCTGTTCTGTGTTCAAGTCTAATGTTAAATGTGAGAAAACAATGATTTATGGTATTAGAGAAATCCTATAAATGATCAGTTCTATTTTTCACCTTTGTGCCATAAACACATTGGTTGTGTGATTGCGGGTAGCAGAATAGGAAACTAACTAAAAGCAACTATAACATAAGGAAGAGGAAAGGATAAGTAACAGAAGGGAATTAAAACAGGAAAAGGAGTGCGGGAAGGGAAGAATAATATTAATACCACTTCAAATTCTATATTTTTATGTAATGTGACGGCACAACACGAATTGTACAAATTACAATTCGTGTTGTGCCGTATGTGACATGACTTGGCTTCCGAAAAACAGTTTTTACTATCTTGGGGGCCTGGATACTTAATAGTTGTAAATCACCTTATTCTGGAATATAAATTATTATTACTATTTAGGTACTGTGTTTTTTTCCAGGCATGTGCTACGCGGAGTTCGGGTCTCGCGTGCCCAAGGCGGGGTCGGCCTACGTGTACACGTACGTCACTGTGGGGGAGCTCACCGCCTTCGTCGTGGGCTGGAATATGATCCTTGAAGCAACCTTTGGTGAGTTTCTTTGTTTGATAAACTTAATTTTTTTAATATTTTCAGGACATTTATACACAGCGCCATCTAAGAACCAAGTACCAAGCTAAGCAGAAGCTTGTGTTAAGGCAACTAGATAACGGAATAAATTACATATACATACTTTTTTTTGTAAATACATACATACAATACATAGCAACACCCAGACCCTAGAAAAATACAAATGTAAATTACACATATATATATTCGCGCAGAAAGCAGTTGTGTTACCACTGCGACAAGCGTTCGTCAATTTATAATTTATTCAAACAGAGTATTTTACCTTGTCGGGTTTGATATGGACTCTTAAGATGCTCCTGAGTTTTTATGTATTTGAAAAATTGATTTAGCAACTTTGCGGGTTCAGAACGCACATTGTTACACAAGTTAGGAATTAAGCTCTAAAGCTGTTCCACTAAAATGTAATCCAGGATATCTAAAATCTGTAAATAATTTTTTATAATACGATACGATGATATTGTATATTGTGATATCAAAAAAGACGGTAGGTATGGTGAAATCATTACACCTATTGTGTAGTCATTTTTTGACTTTAAAGGCATATGAAAGGTTCTCAGAAATTCTGATAAGCTGGTTTTTATCGTGTTTTAATTTAGGATTCTTGTTTATGGTTTCTAATTTCTCATCCAGGTTAGATGGAATAGAGCGATTTCGATCATGCCTTTTTTATTTGATTAGTGGGGGTTTTGATCCCCACCTTAGAGTAATGCTTTTTGTAATTTACATCTGTATCATATTAGAGTAATTAATCGATGGTACTGGGTCCCTAGATGGCGCCGTGTCAAATTCTTTGTTAAAGCCTTCAGTGTGGTTTCCCTGAAATATGCCTGATGGATTAAGCTTGGGAGTGCTTCTTGCAGGTAGTGCGAGCGTAGCCCGGGGGCTAAGCATGTACGTGGACTCGATGGTGAACGGCAGCGTGTCGGCGGCGCTGGAGGCGGCCGCGCCCATTCGCGCGCCGCCCTTCTCTGCCTACTTCGACTTCTTTGCCTTCGCGCTTGTTATTGTTTTTGGAGGTATTTGAAGACAATTTTTATTTCTTTTAAGGGATATTGGCCAATAATATGATCATAATAAGAAAATACTCAGTTTCTTCAGTTGAGGGAATATTTAAATGTAAAAACAAATATACTTATATATTTGTATTTACATTTGAATACATCTTCTCATACTTTTGCATTGTTCGCAAAAGCGGATTAAGTTCTTATTCACACTTTACTGTGACGGTTTAAAATGTTACTATATGTAGCTTAGTTGAGTAAAGTACCTAGTGTTTAGACTTTGGCTTAACTTAGAAATTTACTTTGACAATGCAATATTTAATAATGCAATAATTTTATACACGCTGATGTTAACTAATGTTAGTGTTATTGTTTTTTTCTGATTGAATAGAGATGTTCGTTTGTTTGTAAATATTTAAAAAATAGATCAAAATATAGTGCGAGAGCTTTGCGTGGTCAGATTTATATTATTTTATAATGGCTCAATGTTAAAGATATCTAGCAAAGGCTTGTGTATCTACTAGACATAAGTAGGCTATGTACGATTTGAATTATGTACTTTAAAGGGTGGTACTACACATTTACTGAAAACTGCATCGAGTAATGATATTTAGTTAAGAGTTGTCATTGTGTTTCGTTTTGGTAATTATTTCCCTTCCTACCTTTATCCCATACTTTATGAATATACATATGTAATCTAATGAACGTATAATAATTGTAATAAATAAATGAGGAGTGTCGGTGTAGTGCACCCCTGCCCGAAGTTTGGCTTTAGAGCAAAGTTCCGGGTAGCATTGTATCGGTTATGGGCTGGCGTTGTTCTTACAATCAGAAGTGTATCCAGCTCGTCTCCCCACTTCATAGTATAAAAAATAATTATAATACTTATTTATATACATAAGTAATGTGTGAAAAGCTTTTTTTCGTGACCAAAATTGGCTCCCGAAATACAGTTTAACATTAGTTCGAGAGCCTATGGGTTCATAGACTTATATGTATTTAATCTTACTCAAGTAAAGAAGTACATAATATTAAATTAGAAATTTTTAAAACCCCCCGACGGACAGACAGACACGTCAAACTTATTAAAGCTGTTGTTTTTTGTGTTGTGCAATTCATAACCTTTCATTTGGTACCCAACTTGAGTTTATTTGCAGATATTCAGTTTTTCTTCTCCAATTTAATCCCCCATAACTTCTAAAGGCCTGAAACAATTTTTATCAAACATGTCTAAGAACACTTGCCCGTAAAACACCTGTAATACAAAAAAAAAACTAAATTGAGATCGGTACATTCGTTCGGAAGCTATGATGCCACAGACAGACAGACAGACTGACACGTCAAACTTATAACACCCCTCTTTTGCGTCGGGGGTTAACAAGACACACACACAGGTTAAGCTTCTTTAAAACGATGTTAGTCAGATCGCGTCTAGCTCTCAGTCTATACTGTATAGTGTGTGTCCGCAGCGGTGCAGTGCGCGGGCGCGCGCGCGTCGGCCGGCCTCAACAACGCGCTGGCGCTCGTCAACGGGCTCGTCATACTGTTCGTCATAGGCGCTGGCGCCTTTAAGGGTGAGTTCTATTTGTTTTTACAATTGAGCTGTTTTTATCTAAAGCTGTGTGTTTTTGTAAATTAGTAAAATTGGTGCAACTGTTTTCGGCTTTGGTCGTGTTTATTACAAAGATTTATAGGTTACATTCGTTCATGGTTTCGAGTTTCATGGTTCAGAGTCTCAAATCTGATACAATGTTTATACAGAGTAATAGTCCTGATGAATTTTGTGCATTATTTAGAAAGTGATTGAGAAAATATATTACTATAAAAATTGGGTTTTACTTAATTGTGTAATATTATACTGTAGTGCAATAATTTCTCTGTGAATTCGCCTTTTTACCTTGATAAAGCGATCAAATTAAAAATACTGTTAAATGTTAATAATACAAATTCAACCGGCTGCTATGATCATGATAGAAGGATACTACCCACAGTTTTAGCTTTCGCGAATAAGCTCGGAATAGGAATTCTTTTCCACATTGTATGTATAGTAATAAACCTAAGCACATTTTATTTTATTGTTTTAATTTTTTTGACGTGAAACGTCTTAAAAATCGCGCCGAAACATACGACTACCAGGTTTTTAAAAGTGGACCGTAACGAAAAGGTCTATATCATCGTACCTTGTTAATTGAAAAACTGTTAGTCTTAGAAACAAAAATGTGGTGTGAATTTTTCATTCATACAGTCAGCTCGGTGTTAAAACAGCGTCCATCTTGTTTTCATTTCCGTGTTATACTTTAAAAGCGATTCGTTAACATATACGTTTCACACGTTGGCACAGCCCCTCGCGATTATTTTATGATGAAGTATATGTGTTTGGTAGCTGACGCCAGTAACTGGAGCATTCCAGCGTCAGAAGTGCCGGAGGGGTTCGGTGTGGGGGGGTTCATGCCGTACGGCGTGTGGGGCGTGCTGAGGGGGGCCGCCGTCTGCTTCTACGGGTTCGTGGGGTTCGATAGCATCAGCTCCACCGGGGAGGAGGTATGTGGAGAGAGAGAGAGATATATATTTAGTACAAAATATCAATTGTTCTCACTCAAAATATGACTCTTTTATTTTGAAAGTGGTGTCCGTTTACAGCACTTTTTTTTTAATTTATTTACTAAGAACTTTTTTTTACAGTCATCTTATGAGCTAAAACAGAGCCCCACAAAACTGTTTTATTATTTGATTAAAATTTGTGTTATCGTAGTCTAATTAGCCAAAAACAATTTTATATAAACAAATAATACAATAGAAACAATGCCAGACCTCATATGATTTGTCTGCAGCTATTTTTAAATTGACAAATATAGTTAACCTTTAATTTTCTCGAAACAAAATAAAATGGACTTACACCACTTTCAAAATTAACGGTCCAATTATAAAGATGAAAATTACTTTAAATTTTATAATATTTCAGTAATGTGTTAAAATGAGGGTTCAGAAGAAAAATTGTAGTAATATAGCTTTGTTAAAATTAATTTTCCGAATCGGTTTTCATTAGGTAATAGTTATAACATCTTTCATAAAAATAATTATTGTGTATAGTATGATTTTGTTAATGGAGGCTTTGCTGTAGATGTACCTAACATTCAATTTAACTATTCTATATTTTACTGAACTAATTAATTAATTTTCAAAACGTGTTAGTTAATTTTTAAGCAAATAAACGTTAGAGTTGCTATTATAAAACTATTGAGATAGATAATTGTTAAAGTGAAATTCCAAGTCGATGGCGATATGAAAGTCTCGTTAGACTTTTACAAAAGTCCGAAGTCATGTATACCTTGACTTTGAACTAGTCGGGCTTCCTCCACATGTTAATGTGGAAGTACATAAGTTTGTGTGTGTGTCAGGTAAAAGACCCGCGCCGCATGATCCCGGCGTCGATCCTGTCGGTGCTGGCGCTGGTGTTCGCGGCGTACGCCGGCGTCGCCACCGTCGTCACCATGATGGTGCCCTACTACCTGCAGGTTACACCTCATTTCATTATTTGACGACCGCTTGGCGCAGTGGTAGCACAACTGCTTTCTGCGCGAAGGGTCGTGGGTTCGATCCCCAAACCAGAAAAATATATTTGTAATTTACATTTGTATTTTTCTGGGGTCTGGGTGTTGCTATGTATTGTATGTATGTATTTACAAAAAAAAAAGTATGTATAAGTAATTTATTCCGTTATCTAGTTGCCATAACACAAGCTTCTGCTTGGCTTGAAACTAGATAGCGCTGTGTTTAAATGTCCTGAAAATATTTATTATTTTTTATTATTATTTGTTTATATTTAGTAATAACTGTTGCTCGCGGCTCTGTCCGCGTGGACTTGCGTATAAAATTTGACTTCCCCCCTCTCTCATAACCCTTTTTCTAAGTTAAAAAGTAGCCCATGTCTTTTCTTAGCAATCATGGGAGTAAATTATATAAAAAAATGTCTAAATACTTTTTTCATCAGATCCCCACCGTATTTGAGACATAACGGTTCAAAAAGTTGAACGATTTGTACTTTTACATAGTAGGTATGACAATTACAACTCTTTCAACTATTTGATTCATTATATCGCGAAAACGGTGGGCCTTAGGAATTAATAAAAAGTATTAATACACTTTTTATACGAAATTCTCAATTGAGAGATGCTCCAAAACACAATTTTAAGAGGACTGTATATAACGAAGACTCGCGAGAGACTAAACGTAAACTTCGGCACTGGTGTCCTACAAGACACCAGCGTGGTGTCGCAGACAAACAGACTTGGCACCTTTTATTTGGATTTCTATGTATGTGTGTGTGTATGTATGTGTGTGTGTGTGCAGGACGCGTCGTCGTGTGTGGGCAGCGCGTTTTCTCACGTGGGCTGGGGCTGGGCGCGCTGGGTCGTCTCCGTCGGAGCTGTGTTCGGCATCTCCGCCAGGTCAGTCTCATTCATGTAAAGCTATCTCACGTCAGTCTCATTCATGTAAAGCTATCTCACGTCAGTCTCATTCATGTAAAGCTATCTCAGGTCAGTCTCATTCATGTAAAGCTATCTCAGGTCAGTCTCATTCATGTAGAGCTATCCTGCAGGTTTACACGCATACTTGACGTCAACGACGCAATGTAGCCAAAAATATATTCAAAAGTTTTCAAATAGTATCTTAAACTGCTAACGAAGTTCGCTAAACGAAGACGGCAATTTTTCCAAAAATGTTCACATAATACTCGTATTTATTTATTTATTTATTTCACCGTTCATTTCAACAAAGGAATTTTAACAACTAGATAAATAAAAGAAATTTACATGTAAAAGGCCGAATTTTCATTTGAAGTGCAAGGCAACCCAAAAATAAAACATTATGAATACAAAAGAATGAAAGGGTAGGTGAAATGTGTTGATTTATTGAGTATTAGTTTTATTGCTATTATATTTTATACTTTCTTCAATAAGGATATAACGAGTAGTTTGTTCTTTCCAGTCTGTTCGGCGCGCTGTTCCCTCTCCCCCGCCTGCTGTACTCCATGTCCTCGGACGGTCTGCTGCTGCACTGGTTCGCCAGGGTACAAGCGAATAAAGCTCCAGTCATTGGTACATTGGTGTCCACTGCTGTTATTGGTCAGTTTAAATATCCTTTTGCCTTCCTTAACACTTATTATTTGTTTTTTTTCGCAAAAATCAATACCTAGTATAGGTCGCGTCACGAATGTTTAGCGCTGGACGAGAATAGCTGCGCATCGGTAGAATCGCGTTCGTAATTGACATATTGGTGCTCAAAGACAACACGACTGGGACAACCGATCAACGCTCGCGCACATGACGATCACGCGCCGTCCCCTCGATATTTTTGACTTCTACGCAGGTTTCGTTCAGCGCTAAAGATTCGTGACCCTACTTATAACTCATATTTTATACAAAATTAACATAAATATACAAGTAAAGGGCAAGTTTAAATATCCTTCTTTTAAATGCCTTAAGAAAAATTTCTAATAATAATTTAGTGCAAAATTAAGTATAGGTAATATAATATAATTACGACTGACTAATTTTTTATAGATTTAACAAGTCATTCAGTCAAATTTGAATTATGTTAAAATGAAATATTTAAATTGAATTGGATTTACTATTTAAGTCAATTAAAGCCGAACGTAATTAAATTTCCTATTCATAAAAACATGCTATACTTTATATTAAAGTTTAATCTAAATTAAAAAAGACAAGATGAATTAAAAATCATTTTTTTTTATTTTATTTAAAGAACTCGTTATGTATGTGTAATATTTTATTCAAATATATTGTATATGTAGCCCAGTCGAGTAAATAGACTATATTTGCCATTATCAGCGACCCTGTCGGCCATATTGGATCTGCAAACGCTGGTGGGCATGATGTGTGTGGGCACGCTGTTCTCGTACACCATCGTGGCCGCCTGCGTCATACTGCTGCGGTAATAAGAGCTATTCACTAACAAAAACACCATCAAAATTGATTCAGTAGTTTGTGTTAAAGATTTTTGTCGTATTTGTTATTTTTGTTATAAAACTAGACGTGCTTTTACCCGCGTTGTTACCGTTTGTGGAACAATACCGGGATAAAATGTATATTTGCTAATACTGGTTAGGTAATAACCTATCGACATACCGAATTTCAATTAAATCGGACCAGCTATTTTTGCGTGAAAGAATAACAAACATACATAAATTTTAATCTAACTTATTTGTCACTCATGCTTATAATGAAATTGCCATGTAAAATTTTTTACAGGTACCGATCGAATAACTCATCAAGCACTGAACGCAATTTGATGAAAACAGTATTCGGTGTAGGCGAGGAGGTCCCGACCACGGTGACTTCCAACATCATTGAAATAGTACTGGTTGCATTTGGTGAGTTATATTTGTTATAAATAATAATGTTTTGGATATAAGTGACATTAACGGGCATAAGAAAATTAAAAAAATCAAATAAATGGATGTGTGCATGTGTAGATGTAGATGTGTGAATATGTAAATGTGTAAATATGTAAATGTGTGAATATGTAGATGTGTGAATATGTAAATGTGTAAATATGTAGATGTGTGGAATATGTAGATGTTTGAATATATAGATGTGTAAATATGTAATGTGTGATTTTAAATTAGATTCGGGTACGGTGATTAAAATGGTGGTAATAATTAAAAATCTAGTTAAGCCACTGGGGCATGTTGTAGTTTTAAACGAGGGATATGAAGAAAAATTTTGTTGGTATTGCAGTATGTGTGTGCGTGTCGACGGCGCTGATCGTGTCGCACGTGGCGCGGCCGCTGGTGCCGGCCGCCATCTTGCACTGTGTTGCCCTCTTCCTCGTCGTGATAATGGCGATGCAACCGCAGAATAACGAGGACTTGGCTTTTAAGGTCATTAATCATAATAAAGAATAATAATATAACATTTGATTATCTTTTTTCCAAGGCTTACATTTAAAATAAATTAGTGTTACCGTATTAGTTTTATTCATTAATCAATTTATTGGTTGATTGTAATAATTATTTCTTTTTTTCTGTAAAAGTAACTCATAAATTACAAGCTTCTCTGGCATTTATTATTTATAATCTATATAGAAAAAATGTGAATATTAACTGGGTGATAAATAGTATATATTGTTTAACGCGACAGACGCCGCTGGTGCCGCTGGTGCCGTGCCTCAGCATGTACGCCAACATCCACCTCATGATCCTCATCAGCGCGCACACCTGGCTGCGCGTGCTGGTGTGGGTCGCCATCGGTGAGTGTGAAATGAAATGAAATGAAATTTTATTCTGAATAGATTTGAATCAAATACCTTCAGAAAGTCTACATGGTTCCTACCACCGGCTCGGGAACTAACCCGGCGTAAGAAACTCGAACGGGTCCCACACTTTTTACCAAAAAAGGGGGAAAAAAATCTTTTCAGTGTGAGGACGGAGGATGAAACCCTCCTCAGAACCAAGGAGGTCCTCAACTTCGAACAATGCCTGGCCGTTAGGCCCCGATGAGAGATGTCGACATGCTGTATATGTGCCGAGTCTCGAAAAAATATCATAAGCGCAATCAATACATAGTATAAAACAAAGTCGCTATCCGCCGTGTGTCTGTCCCTATGTATGCTTAGATCTTTAAAACTACGCCACGTATTTTGATGCCGTTTTTTTGTATAGATAGAGTGATTCTTAAAGAAGGTTGATGAGTATATATTACATGCGTAAATGCAGATAAACCGATTTTCGGTTAATTTGTTTGAAAGGGAATTATAACGTAAATTAAGTTAAGAATGTTTTCTTAGTCCTGTTTGATGGGTATTGATTCAAGATGGTCACCGCGACTTAATTTGTAACATTTTATGTAATCTTTCTTTATTTATCCTTTAGAAACTGTTTTTTTAATATATAATTAAAACGTACTTTTCTGATAAATTTAAGACTAGAAACAAATGAATCCAGCTAACTTACTTTATCTTTTCACATCAGGTATACCAGTCTACATACTCTGTGTCTGTTGTTACAAGAGAAAAGACAACGATTTCACCGGGGACAGTCCCCACGAAAACACAAACGGGAAACCCCCCGTCCAGATATACGTGGAGTCCCCCACACCCCCGGACACCCCGCGACACCCCCGGGACCACCCCACACACGAGCACACCCACAACACCATCGTCATAGAAGAAGACATCAAAAGAGTACCAATGGTCACTGAAGAAATTATCATCCAGCACGCTTATATAGAAGACAACGAGGAGAAAGAGGCAAAGATCATTGATTTACTGGACCAAGTGATACAAGCTGAGGAAGACACGTACGGAGAAATTATCAGTCTCAAAGAAAACGTAGATGATGAAACACGTGAAACTCACAGGAAGAGTTTAAGTGAGCTGTCTGATGCTGGCTCAGACGCATCTCTGGGTAATCAAGGGTTATCCAAATACGATGTGATTGCTCAAGTGCATAGAGAGGACCTGCCCAAACTAGACGAGGAAACCGACAGATATGAGGATAGCCACGAGTTACAGGAGGAACCAATTCGAATAGAGATTACGGAAGACTTGGAAACCAATGATGCGAACAGTGATACTAATTCGAGGACTGATGAGTCTGGATACTCGGATACTTTAGATAAGACGCCAATGAATGAGTTCGAAGAGAAAGAGTCATTCACGATCCCCGTCCCGCCTCCTCTAGATGAGAATTTCTTCACGAGTCCAACATTCAAGAAGTCGTATACTATATCCGCTAGACCGCACCCCAAGCCTGAACCAGAAAATAAACCACGAGAAAGTGTCCGATCGGACATTTCTCAAGACGACGGGCCAATGGTGTTCGGAAGCGATAAACAGATCAACTTCATGTCCAAGTTAAACAATATCTTTCAAAGTAAAATCTCTGAGAACGATACAAGTGATGTCGAAAAGCGAACCAGGTCCCATTCTACGGGCAACGTGATTGACAATACTGGTCTAGAACCATTGGAGCGGGAAAAACCGCCTTTTTTACTCGAGCTACAGAATCAAACCTTAAAAGAAACCGCTCAGAATCTGAAACCGGTGAACCAGGAAGAGAAACTATCAGATGTGGAACCGGATGACGCCAGCTTGGATAGAAACGAATTGAAGTCCAAGCTTGAGAACATATTCGCCACGGGCGGTCCTCAGCTTTTGAAGACCAGGCTTATGAAGTCCAACCCTCCCACGCCGGAGGAGG
>JADANM010006310.1:9272581-9303962 GCA_026213755.1 Eurema hecabe
TTTGAAGACCAGGCTTATGAAGTCCAACCCTCCCACGCCGGAGGAGGCCTATCAGACCGACACGTCGAGCACTGAGAGCATTCCGAAATTACGGAAAATGGATAAAAACGACACGTTGGGGAGACAGAAAGCGAAGTTCGGTGAAGTGTTGAACTCTTTCCGGTTGACGCTGAAAGACGATCAAGTGTAGTGTGAAGGGACTTTATTGGGTAGCTGCATCGCGCGCGCGAACCTAGTCTTATGTGTAAGTGCCTTATTTATTTGTTATTAGTTATAGAATGTAGAGCAGGCCTTAGAGCCCGTCTGATGTTACTGTAGATACGAATAAGTTGAAAGAGCAACAAATTGAATTTAATAGTGTCTTATAATAAAATTGTTGTTGTTGTTAACCAGCACTAGTTAAAATAAATAAATTGGAACAGCGTGAATCGCATTCGCCCACCGAGGGTTCCATACGTATGGTAAAACTTTTCAATATTTCGAAATTTATAAAATTTTACTTCCACGTTTTAAGATATCTTCAGTTTTTATATTTGAAGTGTTGTTTGAAGTAAATATTAATTTAAATAAATATAACGTACGAAAAGTTTAAAGAACCAAATACCAATTTTGTTGATAACTTAACTAGAAATATCGAACAAATAAATTATATCCATAAAGACATTTATATTTTTAGAACGTAACTATCACACACACTCAAATTTATATTGTTCATAGCAATAACTAGCAACGGCGTTGTTCGACAAATCCTGACTTGTGCTTATTAAAATTATCTATTAATATAAAAGAAATATACTATGTATTTATTGAACCGAATTAGAAAAAAAATAGTTAAAGAAATGCGATATTTTTTCCTTATCTATTTATCTAGAATCATCTAAACAATGTGGAGTCGGATTTAACGAGGTTTAAAGCAACCGATACTTTTTTCTAGGATCTTCCCATTTTGGACCAAAGGATTGTATAGTCTATCCAATACTCCTTGATAGTTTGATTTCTAAACATAATATAATATAAAGTCTATAACAATTTTCATAAGCGCCATTCAGGACTGTCCCTATTAGAAGCACTACTAACTAATGTTCAAATACTCAAACGAAAATATAATCAAATTTGAATCGTTGTGACGGATGAAAATAAGCATGACAAAATAACGAGACGTACAGACAAATTTGAATTATTAATTCACTTAATACAATTGAACCAAAAAGATCATTGGTGATGAACATAATTTATTTTCTTGCGACATATAAAAAATAACGCTGTTTTTGTTATTTTGAATGCGACAATCAAGTTTTGTAATCGACTGTACCTAAATTTAACTAGCGTTTGAGTATTTGGGCATCAAGCAGACCAAATCCTGAAAGACTGAGCTAAGAAGCGATGGATGTTTTGCTCTTGTTGTTTATTTTTGTAAGTAATAAACGAATGATTAATTACTAAGAGTTTTATTTAAACCTTCCTTCTCTTCTAAACAATCAATTTTTACAATGGTTAAAAGCAAAATATCACATAAATTTTACCTGCATTTTAAGACATTCCTGATCACATTTTTTTCTATATTCTTTTTTAACTTAAGACAACATGCGGAGACTTTTTTCATTTACTCCGGGATCCCTGGTCAATTTTTCCAATTGATTACTATCAAGCTAATTTTTCGTGAGTAGCTTTATTTTGATGAGACGCCCAATAATTTCCTATACCAAACTCTTGATTGTGGTAGCTAACAGAGGTAGCAAGGATAAAATATGTCGATTTGGTGATTCTTAAATATTTATAACTAACTGATTTTTCTTGTGTTATATCTCAAGATAATTATCTAAATTACTTAAAGGAATATTTGTCCTACAAAATCTATGGTATGATCAAAGAGTCCCCTCTTTCCAACATCGATAACGAGGTGTAGTGTGTAAGTACGTAATTTATTACTAACTCATCGTAAATTATTACTAACCAGCTGATTATTTTTTTACTTAGTTAATTTAGATCATTATCTTGAGATTTAACAAAAAAAAACTCAGTACTACATTTTTGAAAATAATTAAATCGACATATTTATTCATTGCTATCTCTGTTAGCTACCACAATTGAGAATTTGCTATAGGGAATTATTAGGCGTCTCATCAAAATAAAGCTACTCACGAAAAATTAGCTTGATAGTAATCAATTGCAATAATCCAGGGATTTCGGACTAATTTCTTTACATTTTCAATAAATTAAAAATTTTGAAAAGGAAAACGGGGTGGGCAGGTAAATAAATAATAAGCCAGTGTATACGAAATAAATGTATTAAAAACGATAAATAATCATCGCAATTCACTCTGGTACATCGCCTGGACGTACTGCTCTAACTCCATCTCCTTGGCACAGCTCAATAACAAGTCATCTATTAGCTTTTCTGATACCCTGGAAAAACGATATCAAATCATTAGCCATTTTGCTGACATACGTACATCGGGCAGCTAAAAGTTTTCTATAGATTAGGACCTAGGAATACTTTCATCCCTATCTATTGCAAAGGGTTAAATAAAGATAGAGAGTAGAGACACTATCAAAACCTATCAAGAAAATTTACGGCAAATGTTTTTAAGTAGCACAACATTATTAACAATTTAGATACATTAGCCTCGTTATAGAATATAGACGATTGAAGGCTTACACCAAAAATAATTAGAAAAACGGTTTAAACGGCATTAAGTAGTTTTAAATCTGTATCACTGAGCCGATTTAATTATGGGCTATTAACCTATTGTCCTAAATTTTTAAATTAACGGAAATTTGAGAAGAAATAATTTTACATAACAAGTTCTTGAAAAGAGTCATTGGGAGTAAATCTTGGCATCATTTATTTAATGTTTCGTTAAAGAAACCAGGTTAGCGCTTGACCACAACTCACCTGATGTTAAGTGAAGTTGTGGTCTAAGATGTGCGCGTACCTGTTGACTTACTTCATTCTCCACTTGAAGATACCAGGTTGTATGTATGTGGAATAGAGACTCTGACAGGGAGTTCAACAGTTTTGGCCATTGTGTTTAGTTGTGGACGGTTCAATAAATAAATAAATAATAATAAATATTTTCAGGACATTTATACAAAGCGCCATCTAGTTCCAAGCTAAGCAGAAGCTTGTGTTATGGCAACTAGATAACGGAATAAATTACATATATATTTTTTTCTTTTGTAAATACATACATAAAATACATAGCAACACCCAAACCCCAGAAAAATACAAATGTAAATTACAAATATATTTTTACGGTGTGGGGATCGAACCCGCGACCGCGCAGAAAGCAGTCGTGCTACCACTGTGGCAAGCGTTCGTCAAATGATATTTGAAGACTTTACGATGAGAAAGATGACCTGGCAATGGCCTCCCAGGGCTTGCCGACGGCGCTGTTGGCGTAGAGCGCGCTGGCCAGCATGTGGCGCACGAAGGCGGCGCGCGACGCGCACAGCGCGGCGGCCACGCGCGGCGGCACGCCCAGCGCCATGCGGAAGCGCTCCAGCTCGCGCGCGCTCGGCGCCGGGTACAGCGGCCGCGGCGTCTTCTTCTGGATCGTCTCCTCCAGGATCTGCACCCGACGACCAAATGTGCATCTCGTATACATGCCAATATCATGCTTGACGGACAATTTCGCAAATTCGCAAGACCGACTTAAGAGAAAGATGAACAGAATTGACGCTATTAGGTTTGTAAACAACCTGACATCGACAAATTATATACTTGCAAAAGACTAAAAAAATCGAGTGGGGCAGTGCCGGGTACACGCGGCCGATGGTTTTAACATGAAACGTCTATGTTAGCGAATCGCTTTTAAAGTAAAACATTGAACTGAAAATAAGATTGACGCTGTTTTAACAGCGAGCTAACTATATAAGTGAAATATTCAAACCAAATTTTTGTTTCTAAGAATAATATTTTTTTAATTATTAAGGTACGATGATATATACATTTTCGTTACCGTCCACTTTTTAAACCCGTCTGTTTCGGCGCGATTCAAGGACGTTTCACGTCAAAATGCGTAGGATATTTTTTTACCCGTGTGAATAATAAGATTAAAACACGTATACTTTAAACGGTCCTCCTACATCCCTTTTCATATCTTATAAATTTGGCCTTATATAATTACCCTAAGCAACTGCGGTGTGCTGGGCTGTCGCGGACTGCCGCCGTTGACGCAGACCAGCTGAGCGTTCTTCACGCCCAATACACGTTCATTTCTATGTCTGAAAGTCATTTTCATACTTTTTTAAACTTACTTCTCATCTAAGGCTTTGCAGAAAGCGTATCTTTATTCATACAAATTAATAACTAATGAAAGAACATAAGAAATGCTAGCAAATTCATGCACTTTTTAGCAATTTACATCTTGAATTTCGCATTTATTTTCATATTTCTGTTACGCAGACATAAATATAAAAGTGTTGTCATGTGGGTGAGTAAAGTGCTATGTCGAATCATTATAACATTAAAACAGGGAGAGGCGACCTCTGGGAACTATGTCTAGACACTGCCAGGGCTATACATTATTATTATATTATTTATTGCAAAGGGCGAATTCATTAAGAAAAATTCGCTTCACATTTTGCCTTAATTAGTTAATTCGTTTAGTTGTTTTAATGTTTATTATTTTTTAATTTGTTTATTGTATCAAGCATGATATGATGATATTATCACAGTCTAAAATATAATTTTAGGAATTCATATAATAATGGTTTTTAATTTGAACATTGGTGTAGGAATGTCACTAGCTCATAAGTGAGCATTTTAGTATATATGTTTGGTCTCTACAATTAAGAAATGTTAAATATAGTGTTTACAAAAGTATATGACAAAAATTGTACTAACGCGACCTAAATTTCAGAGCAATCAGCCTCTAATTAAGATCATAATAATCATAAAATCGACTTTACAAGATTTGACCTATATACAATACAATGAAAGTTAAGTGGGCTACATAATATAGTAACACTTGGACCATCCTAGCATTACAAAACAACTATGTTCCACCAGATCAGAATGGAGTTTCAACAACCAAGTTTTGACAAGACTAAAGCACTAACACATGCTGAGTTGTATTCCATTTCAAAATCAAAGTTGTCTTCTTCTATTTTCCTTTCTCAGTGTATTTGTTGAACATTGAATTGACTAGTATATTGTTAATTGCATGTGCTCTGGAATAAATGTTAGTTTATTTCTTTCTATCTAAAGTAATTCTGAGTATATTTCGGTAAGATCTTACAACACATTTCAAAACAAAAACAATGAGCCGTGTATATGTGGGTTGTTAGCAACAATTTAATATAGATGTAGATGAAGGGAACTGCAATAAAATCGAGTAAACTGGACCAGCATCAGGCACAAGGCCGCATTAATCTGGCCCGCGCTGCCAATTGCTGCCAATCGCCTTATCTAACGCTTGCTAAAATAATAGCTAACCCAATAAAAACATTACCTAATATTGTAAATTCTATAACTGTATACTTTGTTTATACCACGAATTTACTCTCAAAAATAATAAAATAAAAAGATAAATATATTCTTTACATATCAAAAAGCCTAGGTCGAAATTTTCTCCAACTGAAAGTACTTGAACTTGACTTATAAATCTTATGACTTTCTCTGACGCATTAATATCTGGAACTATGCATTCCATCCATACTAATATTGCAAATGCAAAAGTGTCTATTTGTATGTCTGTCTATCTTTTCATCACGCTAAAACTGAACCGACGAGAACGAAATTTGGTACACAGATGGTCTAGACTCTAGAGCCTGAGACAAAACATACTTTTTATCTGGATAAAGGGTTATAAGTCCACGCGGACGGAGTAGCTAACAGCTAGTAGTTATACATAAATATATTGTTAGAAATCCATTGGACAACCTAACAATTTATTTATTTATATATTATTTGATATAGCACATGCACAAAACTGCGCAGACTACCGAGTAGGCAATAAAATAGGACATCTAAAGGTGTCCTTGAACTAGACGATCCGGGACGGAAGTGTGACCTCGGAGGGAGATGCTCAGACATGCGAGGGGATGGAACCGACTGGCACTTGTAGGAACACCAAATTTACAATATGTTTTATAAACAACTAAAATCTACTTTCATAGGCTCAGTTTTTTTTAAGAAACAGAAGATGCTTTGCCAGCCTTCCCTAAAGAGGGAATACACGATGGAATGAAAAAGAGTATCAAACCCAACAATACCAAAAATATATCTCATAGATACTTGAGGCTCTCAGATATAGCATTATATCTATTTGGAATGATAAACCTTCTTCGTTAAAACATTATATTTATAAGATAAAACCGAATGATAGTTTCAAGAATTAAGGCGTGTCAAATAGCCATATTTATAGCCTTATTTTGTTTTATACTTTATAATAGACTTTAGAATGACGAGTAACATAATTCCTGTTTAGGCTGGTACTATGTAATCTAATCTAATCTCATTAAAGTAATTGTATTCCTTTCTTTATCCTAGATCCTTTCTTTCCACCTTCTTTGTCTCACAGGACTAGTTTTCTGACTCAAATTTCATACTACTCTTTCTTTTTAGAGCCCAGTTGGGTTTTTATTCGGGTTCTTAGTTAAGTTATGACTTCAACAAAACGCGGAGACGTCCTACAGCCTGACGTCATTCAGAGGAACATTAAAAGCAAAACTTTTATCGCGTTCACATTTATAGCTTTTCATTTCACTGACAAAGGGCTTCGTGCAAATTGCATTTCGAATATAGTTGCGACTGAATTGGTTCTAGATTAAGTGAACTATTATGATAATGACAACGATATTTTACATAATTATGTATCTTGTTTTATAAAATAGTTTATGGAAGGTAACAGATAATTAAAATAATAAATGAAGAAGTATTTTAGATTGTACAACGATTTTCAATCTGCGTATCCCTGAGTATTTTATAACTAGCATTAATTTAATTTACCATGTCTATCATATATGGGTATTGTATATTTGATACAACGATTCGGATTAAAAATTTTATAAAGTCTTTACAGCATATATTTCTACGATACATTTTGGGGCTAAGGTTACTTAGTAGTAGAAATTTTCTAGCCATTAGTGACGTCATATTTAATTTAAGCCTGTCCCGGGCCACAGTGAGACATATAAATGAATCTACATACAACTTGACCTAATTATACCTGCCATAATAAATAACGGGCAAGTGAAATTGCAGTGACCTTAAGGTTATAGCTATCAATGATCTAACTGCGCTCCGAGGTCGGTTAAGGCACAATGGGATACGTGCTCCGAGCTGGTTACGTAAGGATGACTTCATGGGTAGAAAGGTTTGCTTGGAGACGTCCGTATTAGAATAGCGACTTGTTTTGCATCTAATATCATTGGTATGAAAGTTTAGCTGTTCGTTAAGGCTTCATTTCTCAACTACTGAATTTATTTGGTACAGATTGTCTGGAGCTCTGGAATAGTTGAGGTCTTTGTTATTGTCGGTAATGAAACCATAGTACATTTTACGAAAACACACGATTAGAAAAGAATCTATGAGAAATAAAAGGGTCCAATTGCTAACACAACATCTAACTCAGGAATGGTTTGCTTTGTTTGATTTCATTGGGTTTCAATAGAACGATACAGATATAAGATTAACGTCCAATGATATACTAATAAATACGTAACATATTATCATATAAGCGCAATTGAGGACTTAATTAGACCAACCAAAAAAAAAAGAAACTTTACAATACTTACTGACCTTAGTACCATTGAACCAGAAAATAAAATATCAAAAAGCAAGTACATGTAAATTGATTGAGGATACTATAATTGTTTTATAATGTACAATTTTAATAACAATAGGTTAATTTGCGTTGGAGTGAGTCAGCATTGATTATATCTAGAAGCTCATCAATCAGAACTAACGAGCATTTTATTAGTATAGGGTAAATTATAAGATTTAGAATAATTTTATTTTATATATAGCTATGTACGTGCAGTAATTAGATATATACTTATAAGAAAATATATGATAGGTTGCGTTCGCCCCTAACAATAAAAACAAGAAGGTTTCTTCTTCTTGTTTTTATATACAAAGCAAAAACACAAGAAAAACTTAAACAAGAAAATGTTATTATTATTTTAGCTGTTAATGGTACATAAATATGCATTTTATAAAGTATGTATCTGTTTATATAAAGCAGTTTTTTTCTATAGTCTCCAGTATATTCTTATATCTGTACTATATAAAAATTAATAAGTTTTTGAATTTTTTTTATTCTGGGTACATGTACATATACACGTCGAACATACTCATACAACATTTCTAGGAGGGTCATAATAATTCTATTGTAATCGATACAAATGATAACACTTACTAAACAAATAGTTTGGTTTATTGCTTTGATAAGAATAGTCCTTGAGTTTCGTGGTTCAAAGAAATGTCTGTGTCAGATTATAATTTTATGTGTATAATATGGAATTTATAATCCTTGGTAAGAATATGTAGATGCTATGTAATACCATGACCATTCAAAATTATACTATACGTAGCCGTACTATATGTAGCCTAGTTGAATAAATATATGTTTGAATTTGACTTAGATTTAAAAAAGAGCCTATTTTAAGGCGATTGTACTCGCCACACTGGTTAAGCTATTCGAATTTAAATAAGGCGACAACAACACTCCTACGTACTACTTTAGATATATGAAATGCATATTAAACTAATATATAAATATAAAAAAAGTATTGAACTATTATTTCAATGACAAAAGCCTTAAGTACCACAGACTCTTTATTCTACATCCAATAAGTTGCTAGTTGAATTTGTAAGAAAGATAACAAAAACTATATTTCTCCAAAATAAATTATTACTCATAATTAGTCACTCTACGCCACATAAGGCTACATACTATGTTGCTGTATCACTGTCTTTCTCTTTCCTATGTGAATAGATAAGGATGAATCATTCACCAACTTGACACACTCCCTTGCCCAAATAAGTTTTACGTGTGGGAATATTAATTATAATAATTATTTACATCTGGTAAAACCAGAAAAATTGCTTACATCCTCCTGACTAATATTATAAACGGGAAATTTAAAGGGCTAAAAAAGGTTTTACAAAAAGGTAGATCATACCCTAGATTATAATGACACGAACAAATGAGGTCAGTCACACCAATTATAAAATTCAGAACTGTTATATGGATATTAATAAAAACTATTCGATATATTTTTTATACAAAAAAAAACAGTTTTCAAGTAACAAGAGGATGTACCCACACATCAAGCTAGTAACAACACACACTAGATCTCTACTAACTACTATCATCACACATAATTAAAAGAGGGACAACCCAGCCCAGACCTGTCAAGCTGTTGTCAAAGGTGTAAGGTTTTTCATGGACAACGATGACCACTTACCATCAGGTGGCTCGCAAGCTCGTTTGTCCCCAATGTTATACAAAAAAATAACTGTACAAATATAAAATTGTCAAGCTGTAGCTAGCCACTCACCCCGCGGAGTCGCCTCCACACAGCTGACGTAGGAGTGTCGTCACTTCACATCCACCGACCACCATGGATGCCTGCAAAAAATAATTTGGTCTAAATATGATTTCAATCACTTTAATACAAATACTCACGAAGAGTCTCAGGAAGTCTCGAAAAAAGTAGGGGTACTTTTTTTCGTGGTGAAATGCGCACGGATACCTATTTCAAACTCTGTCAATCGAAATCGAATGCTACTTCATGGTATTATATATGGATATGCACCAAGTCGAAAAACAGTGACACATACCCATGCCCCATTTCTATTACGCTCATAGAACTATACTACAGGGCTTTTCTTAATGAAAATGGCTCTCGACTACCGTTTCTTCTTTATGTATTTGCAAAAAGAGGCAAATATTTTATATAAACGCGCATATTATTACTAATATCATATCACATATTTAAAAAATACCTTCCTAACAAGTTTAGGTACCAAATTAAATATTGTCCTTGTCTGTTATTATTTTCACGATTGAATTATTCAAAGAAAACGGAAGCTTTCACAGTTAAGACGATTTAAATTTTAAAATTGAATGTTGTTACACCAAAGTCTAATCATCAAGTCAGTTAACAAGTTTTCATGACCTTACACCGACAAAGTATCTTTTTAAAGGGATCTAATTTCTAGTTCGCCCTAAACCGTCATGAATAAGAGATTGTTTCAAGCTAATAATAATAAGGTTTCAAGGAGCTGAGCTTGGTGGGTACCAAGCAGGTGCTTTCCACGGCAAAATTAACTTTAGCTTAGATTCCTGCAATCGACACGCCCGCCATCCAAACGTCAATCACACAATCAGAATAAATGGGTGGAAACAGGTTTCAATAATATCATTTCATTCAGTTCAAACCCGCCTCTTCTCACGGATTCACCGGTATACTTAGCACATAATATAGTCTATATTACTTAGTACTAGCTATCTATAAGTAATATCTATATCTATCTATAGTCTATATAATATAATAGTATAATACGAAGTCGCTTTCTCTGTGCGACCGAAGCCGGGGCGGGTCGCTAACATAAACTAATTCTCGAACAATATATAACAAAAGCGCGATTCAGAACTCGGCGAAAAAGAAGCGGTCGCTACTGATGTCTAACAAACTATATGTGCTCTTACAGTTTCATTCTCGAGAAACCCTTCTTGTTTTTATTTTTTTCGGTATATAAAATAATATTCCCATGATATTATGACATTCATAAATATTGTTACTTTCTATTCTTAATAAATGCTTTTGTCTCTATAGCTAAGTGTTCTAGAATCTAGACGATCGGGGTGGACATTCAATTACACGGGTGAAACCGCGGGCAGAGGTAGGATGATATAAATAGAATTACACTACTATCCAAAGGGCGAGTTCCATCCGAATGAGTTGTTATCAAACAGCCAGGACGAATCCGTGCAGTTTCTTGTAAATGCAGGCATTACGTCACCGCGCGATAACACTATTTTCGCGCGGCTAGTGCTGGTCGCGATCGATATTTTGCGTATCGATATTTTGTCTATATTATTATACGTTGTCTAGTTGCTATAACACAAGCTCTGCTTGGAGTGGGACTAGATGGCGTTGTGTCTAAGTGTCCTTTAAATATTTATTTACTGTAATGAAGAAATTCTTTCATAGTTAAAGGGATGATTTCTAGATCTAATAAATTGATTTTAAGTATTTTTGTATCGAATAAAAATTCTTTATTGGTTTCTTATTTTTCAATACCTCATTTTCATGAAGAGTAAAAACTCGTCTACTAAAAATTGAAAACATTTTTAACCAGTATATTTACATACTGAAAAATATCCGAAACTTGTACATTGTACATACATTTCGATCCTTGATAGACTTTATAATAAATTAAAAAAACTAATAAAATTATGGAAACATCATTAATTTCTATTACGTCATTATTATTTGACAATTTATTTTTTTCGAAATATCATTTAATCGACAACACTTCTCCGTATCATATCTATCGACAATCAGTGATGAGTCGCGTCACGATAACCGATTATAGCGAAGTAGGCACATCACTAAAAGCGCGCGAACGAAAAATTCAGTTTAGTTGGTACCGCGATATTGCGCAAGTTGGACGTGGTTTGTGTGTCTGTCCGCACTTTGATAACTACGAAAACATGGTATGTCTCTAAATATATTTTCTATACGCTTTAATTTTTAAATATTTTAATCTTATTTTTAAGGTTATTATCTAGTTTAATCATTTACTATTTAACCAGTGTAAATTAATATCCCAATGTTGTTTTATATTTTTAATTAATTGTTTTTCTTTTACTGAGAAAATTTACTTACTTTTGATGCACTGTGTTGATTTTTATTACTAAAAAAATATTTAAATTTTATCCAATTAATCCAGAGATGAGAGAGAGATACAACAATGTGTATCCTTAGTATATTATAGGTACCTTAATATTATTGAAGAGACGCTTTATAAGGATTATCCCGGTAGTGCCAAGAGAACAGGAATTACGCGCATAGAAACGAATAAATTAATTGTTAATGAAAATAAAAATAAATATTTATTTTGCGATATGAGATGACACATCTAAGTTAATATTTAATTTCTAAACTTAGGCAATTAACTACAGTATACTATTCATGCACAAATATAAACTTAGAGGAAAATACAATTTAATAATGTGAATAGCAGAATTACCGCAATTCATGATTTCGGTTGGTTTATTTTTTATACATTATATACCTACTTATATATAAACTAGCGTCTAGCGATCTATCCTGGCTGCACTCACTATGTCAAGCAAGAAACATGTAAACTTTTCTCAATTATCACTACCTATACGTATTAATAAAACCACATAAGAACCAGTGCGCCAATATTTGAGTTTTCCGCGAATAAACATGTAAACAAGTTGGCTTTACCTTTTGATCATTTTATATTATAGAAAAAAATCAAACAACATTAGGTATTATCTTCTAATACACTGAAGACTATAAAAGTGCCTGTGACCACTATAAAACCTGCAGAAAAAAGACGGAACATACTTAGGTTTTGGTCCGTATACAGATTTGGCTTTAATTACGGCGTACCGATTATAATTAAGGGACTATCAGCAGCGTCATATATGTCACCGGAAGATAACAAGACCAGCAAATTTATAAATTTCCTAGAAAATTTATAAACCTTCGCAGGATTCTAAACGAGAGATAAATTGTATTATTTTACTATCACATTTTCGATTGGTCGAACCATTAAGAACCTTACCAATGGATATTCGCTAGTTGATAAACTTACCACGAGACGTCGCAAATTGATAAATTTGCGAAAATATGGTAGTAAAATAATACAATTTATCTCTCGTTTAGAATCCTACGAAGGTTTATAAATTTCCTAGGAAATTTATAAATATGCTGTTCTTATTATTTTCTGGTCACATAAATATCTATATACCCATAGGTATATAAAAAAGGCGTAACAGAGAAACAGACTATTACTATCGTAATTATAATATAAATAGAGATGTATTAAGTACATCACGTAACACAATATACCGTGCAGCCAATAAATAAAACGTCAAATAACGCGCGTATAGCGAGAAACAATAATAAAGATCTCAACAAAACTTCGCGAAAATAACTCGTACAGTTGATTATAAGCGCGTTGCACGATCATTCCAAATTATTATTTTCGAACACAGCGTGGAAAAATTCATTTATTCTCGTGTCACTGTTTCCTAGGATTTTGGTTTTCGACTAACATTTGAATGTTATTTGCGACGTTGTCTAATTAATAAAAATAAGAAAATACGGGTTACAAATTTGACAATACCTTTTTTCTATTTGGCATTGTACTTATATTAACTGAATACTAGACAAGTTCTACAGTTTTACCTACACTGAAAGTATCAGCTCGTTTATATGATAAAGAATTATTGTATAAGCTGTAACTATCCTCAAACGTTAGCGCTTTGCACTACTAACTAACTTACTAAGAAATGGAATTTTTTCTTTGATTCCATTTTACTGGACGTCCACACATTCGTGAGACCCTTGAAAATTGCTTACAGGTGAAGGGTTCTGTAATTTTTGTATACACGGCAATACGCCACGCACGTGCCCATATAAATAAAAGCTATCAGACTTATCAGATACAACAAAACACCGTCCAAGGGACCAGCAGAGCTCCATCATGAACCCAGTCACGTGTCCATTGTTTTGATGACGTCACACCGCGAGTATTTATAGCGCGGCCTGAGAGTCATCGCTGTAAAAACTATGCGGTAATTTCGGAAAACCGCGGCTTTAGTTTGGGGTAAACTTACCATTATCGATTCGTTTTGTATATATAAATAGGCTAATTGGTATATTTAAACAATACATATATAAATTTAACCATATGGTATAGTAGCACGGGCTGATATCCGCAACTCCACGTCAAGGCGCGGTGTTTGCGTGTAAAAAATTTACCAAATATAAATTTGTTATTTTAGTGATATTACGATTAAATGTTTGTAAAATAGCCCTGATTTACATAATAAAAAATGTTTCCTTCTTATTAAATTCTTCAAGCGTGGTCAGTCATACGCATAGCCTAGGTATATATAACAAAAAACTATTAAACATAACAAAAAAAATAAAAGTTATTAGGAAACACAATTTTCGTATATATTTTTAAATACCCAATCTTTATTGTAACTACTAAACTGACCTCTTAAATATAGCTTTGTGCAAGTGCAATTATGGTCAAATGAACAAGAAGTAGACCTGTGACGTCATGTCATCGTCGTCAACCGTGGATCATCCATCTTAAATTCTAATGAAAAATCCTATAAAAAACACTGTTTCAATATTCATCAAGGCATTTTGAAGCTAGATGAGTAATCCCGATGATGATCGCTTATATTTAAACTATTAGTAAAGAAAAAATACTGGAAAATGAAGGAAATTTTGCATCTAATAACCTCGTCAGCTCCGAAGCGTGATTCAGGTTTATTTCGAGATTTTCGTGTCGAGCGAGGCGGAGCAATCGTTATGAAATATATTGTCTACCCTTACGGCTATCTTTATCTTTTATTGCGTTCTCGACGTGCGAAGTATTTCATGCACACCGTACTGTTTTACGGAACTCTTTAGCTTGAGATTTTAATAACTCGAATAAATTTGCCAGCGATCTGATACTGATGGGGATGAGACGAAAAACAAGTTATGGTGGGCAAAAATCCTATATATGAAGATGTCTTTGATTCCCACTGTAAAAAACTATGTTCATTGTCGTAATACTTTGAGGTCTTTGTTGTCAGTGGAAGTTTATAAAGCGTATTAAAAGTTTCTAGGCAAATAGAAGCAAATCGTCATGACCAATAATTAGGTTAAATTTAAAGAAAGATGAGATACATTTCTTTTTATCGTCTCACAAAACACAACTTAAAAGAATCTGAAGATAGAGAAACTATATAAAGGAAACGTCAAAGGCACATATTACCTATGATGATCATAACACCATTACTTCATATTTATTCTTGGACTTACGAACACATATAGTTGTTAAATTTCCCTCATCGCCAGGACACATCTATAATTTGTACACACAAGGAAACCGAACAGTAAATGTTGTAACAAAACAATTCATCATCGCCACTGGCGGCAGTCCAACGCGTTCTGGCACGAGAATATTATCCTACTAAAGTTTACAAGCCTTAATAGATGCTTCTAATAAATATTATTTTATTGGGAAATTTATAAACCCTAATCTAAATGTTTGGCTTGAGTCTTAGATTGAATTACTGGTACCGATCTGTTACTTCCAAATGGTGGGCAAAAATAAAGAAAGTAGTAATATTTGGTCCTCATGAGATGAAATCTCCGGAAGCAATCACAAATGCAATCCCATAATACTTATAAATGTGGCTATAAAAAGCTACATAATAATTAATTAGTAAAATAGCAAAAAAAAAACAGGATACAGCTAGACCAAACAAAGATTCATTACATTTATAATTGCTCAGGCAACAGTACGTGTACTTGTCTGAATCCCGAGTTAACGACACAAAATCGTTCCATGGGTCTTTTGGTCAAGGTCGAACACCGTGTCCTCTGTCATTTATCATCGAGTGCCAAAATTTCATGTATAAGGTCACATGTCCTTTCCTTATTGGCGAGCAAAGATATGGATTCAATATGCAATAGTTATGACAAGTTTAAAGCATTAGAATTTTTGCTATTTCCAGTTGTATTTTTAACTTTCTTAAAGCAAAACGAAGACTACCCCAATAAACAAAATTAAGCCAAAGCAAGAATATCTCATAATTAGACAGTTTTTTCTATATTAAATTAGACTAACTAATAGAGCAAAAACAAATATTGTACAAATAAATCAATCAATCTATCCCATGGCGAAACTCTTAAAGTATTAGTACTAAAGCTATCTAAATAACGACGTCTGATAACATAACCTATATCCAAGGCATGCAACTGATGCCGGCGGCCGCCCACGTTTGATATATCTCCAAGAATGTTGTAAAAAATCTATTTCCACGCGGCTGGATTACAATTAAAAATACGGGACACCTCATCTTTTCACACGGTACTCTCAGACAGGTGCCTGCCAAAGAGTGGCAGAGTCATTGACATTGTGGGTGTTTTGTCATTGGGACTGTTGTTATAACCAATATCGGTTAGATTTCTAGAGCCATATTGGGCAAAGTGGAGATTGGGCTATAACAAGTTGTGTAGGATCTTTAGAAGGAGGACTTTTCTCAATATTCTGCCGATTAGGTGTATCTAGCTTATGAATACTCACTAATAATGTACATGTCTATTATTAAAAGATTTTTCATAATCAATGAGTTTTAGTAGATATATAAAGTACAATTTATCCTTGGAGAGACTGCCACTTTCATGGAAATGTGATGTACTATATTGTTTCGTCTTTGAATGATTGTTATGATTAACTTTTTATTTTACTGTTATTGATTTTACGTTAACTCATATTTAAAAGATAATTATATTTAATTGAAGCTTATTTAGCGTCTAGGCGTGTCCGCGCCTAACCTACACTCCTAACCTTCATTTGATTAAGCTTTTAAGTCCATCTAATAATCTAATGGAAGGTGAGCCACCACACAATTTCCATCAATTTCATCAAAATTGGAAATTCTAACGTCCAAATTCTCAAAACTAAATCATATTTAACTTTAAGAACCTGTCAATAACGAGTCTCTTTGAGACCCGCTTAAATTTGATACACGTTTCAGTAATCAGGCGTATACGATTTAATTTCGAATAACGTTTGAAGTGAATATTTTCTCAAGCACTCCGGCGTTAGCTGGAATGATCACAATACGTCCTACGCCGGATTATTTCGGGACTCCGGCTCTAAGGTCATCCGCGTTTGCACAATTGATGCTGCAAGTGTCAACGGGATTTATCAACAATGTTGCTGCCAGAATCCCAGGATTCTGATTAAAGACCAGTCTTTATCAGTATATTTAACTTCTTTTAACAGCAGTTTTATTTGTAACGTAAAAAACTTAATACGAAGCGATTTTTATTGCATTTCATGACTAAACAATTTGGAGGGCGATTATTTTAGAGCTTCAACCCTTGCCTAGTATTGCATAAAGTACTATGAATCAATTTGTCGTGCCTAT
Organism: Eurema hecabe; assembly: GCA_026213755.1. Taxonomy (NCBI): domain Eukaryota; kingdom Metazoa; phylum Arthropoda; class Insecta; order Lepidoptera; family Pieridae; genus Terias; species Terias hecabe. The sequence continues at coordinate 9,289,744 of JADANM010006310.1, forward strand.
TATAAATTACGACATCACACCTTATTAAACAAAACAAATTAATTGTTGCATAAACTTACGATTTACTTTTAGAATGGGTTGATCGTCTGAACATATCAACATACGAATTTATAAGAAGGAAAGAACAATTAGGCGGTATCCAAAAATATTTTTCTTCAATAACCATAAATATTTTCGCGCTGAACGTAGTAAGTTTAATGTTGTCATAAAACGTAATTGAATAACGTAAACAAAATACGTATTTTGGATACATTTATTTTTTTTGGATACATTTATTATTTTGGATTTTTACAACACTTGCTGTGACATGTTAAAATTTAAAAGCTTCAAGTGTTTCTGTTTTTAGGTTACGAACTACTTTCGTGTGTACAATATTATTTCAATAAAAATAACTTCAAAATTATTCCAGACTTTTATAGGTTGGGACTGAGGACAATTTTATATGGCACAAATATATATTTAATTAAAATATGGGAAAACATTTTGTCTCTTAAATAAAATAAAAGAATTAACGAACAATTTGGTTAACGGGACTTCTCCCGTTAACCAAATTGTTCGTTCACAAGAATGCACTTTTGTGTCATGGTTTTCAAGGTCAAGATGTATTGTTTCTTACGTACATATACCACTTCTGAAACTGAAACTAACCTTAACATCCGAGATACAGTACAATGCCTGTTACTTCCCATAAATTTACCCCTTTCAAATTCTACCTAATTCTGAAATTCATATGAGGTATATGTTATCGCAAACTATCAGTGGAAATTTTAATAAGGTACGCGTTAACATTATCGATACTATAAACAGCTATACGATAAGAAAATAATGAGCAAGTTTATCAAATTGGGATTAGTGTTTCGTCGAATAAATGTCGAAATATTCAATAGGACGTTATTATTAAAAATAATATGACCGAATTTGTGATAAGATACCGAAATATCCGATATATTGGCGTTGTACGAGGAAAAGGCTTTAAGATATGTGAGGAATGAGAATGAACTCATATAAGGTATTAATAGTTGAACTTAATGGACACATAATTAGATAAGATATCTTAGATACCTTTTTGCTAATTGGAACAATTGTTGTGGCAAATTTTGCTATAGGAAAAGCCAACATTATTGAAAATGGCTCACATGATAGCTATTGATGTTAATATTACATCTGATTTATTTCATTTGAAAAAAAATTGAAACGAAACTTGAACCAACTGAAATAAGATCATGAGATTAACTGTATCGATTATGAATTTCACAATGGCGCTTCGAAGAGGAGATAGTCAAATTTCACTACACTTAATTTTGTTAAATAGCTTTTTTTTATTATGGCATGTACAAGTAATATTATATCTTAATTGCTATAACAGACAATTCTAAAAATATATATACACTTCAACAAAAAATATAATACCATGACCGGTTAAAACCATTTTCCCTTAGGAAATTGGTGGCTAGTAGAAAAAAAAAACTCCACACACCTAATCAAGTCTAAGCATAAAAATAGATACAGTTCAAACAACAAGATGCAAATATCATCTGGTAGCTAATGGCGCGAAACGTTTCCACGGCAAATAAAGACATCAGTATCGTAAACAGAACGATATACAAGACCATTGTTTACTCGTAGTGTCCGGTAATGAGGACCGAGGAGGAAAATCAATCGCTGCACAATAACGTACTATCTATACTTTGCTTTTTAACTGGTACGTTTACTTGGACACTTTGATTTATAACTATACATTTAAGACCATTCAATACTAGATTTAGTTCTTTTATTTAATACGACGAGGCACGAAGTAAATTATCAATAAAATATAGGAGTTAGGTACCCAATTCAAAAAGAAGTGCCTTCAGGATTACGGTTAGAGACAACTTATTGAGAGTTGTTTAATAAAAAGTAGCAAATACAAATTACTATAGACAAATAGTTACTTAATACTTCATTGCTCGTTCCGTTGACACGACTTTCACTGTCGCATAAGAGCTCCAGCATAAATTCGAAAAACTTTTAGTTTACTCCTTCCCATTGCTGAACCACATGATCAGTTGCCCGACACAATATGATCACATAAAAATTTAACTAATAAACAATCAATGGTTGAGTTCACCAATTAAGCTATTTCAAAGGAATCTCTCGGAAGAACATCAATCAATGGTTCAAATGATTATTGTAAAGAAATCTCTTGGAAGCTAACGTGAAGTCCTTGCAACCACAATATTACGTTCCACCATGCATAACAACCGATCCCATTGCACGCGATCCTTGACCTTGGTCTCGCCCTCCATTCAAACTTAAGAATCGTAAGACTTACTGTCATGCTATTTTCAACCGACTTTAAAAAGGAGGAGGTTCTCAATTCGACCCGTAGGGTGTTTTTCTGTTTGTTACGCGATAACTCCGACAATGATTAACCTCAAGGATGGTCCCATTTAAATTTAATAATAAAAAAACAACCCCCAAGGGTGGAAAATTGGGGATGAACTTTTTTATACGCAATATCTCCGCCGATTATGAACAAATTGGAACAATTATTTCTTTGTCGTCATAAAGTCAGTTTTTTTTTTAAGTTAATGCAAATTGTTGTTAAGAATTGTATTATTGCATAGATTTTAAATAAAGCTTCCTTTATTTAAAATCTATGCAATAATACAATTCTTAACAAGGAGGAAATGTTTATGTTGCCACTCATTGAATATTAAATTTTTTTTCCAAATCGATCATACAATTCTTATTTAAAATAAAACCTTTTTCTTGTTAAATTTTTCCTAGAAACTATAAACTACTTACTTCACAGTCACAAACACAACGCATCAAACTACATATGATAGCATAAATCTAATTTAAAGTGAACTTTGTTTTTTTTTTTAAATTTGGATTTAGAAAATCTTTAATTGCAAACAAAATAGTTTAATATCAGTAATACTCGTAATAATTATTCCGTTAGAAAGAGTGAATTTAAAGCCGTCTTCATAAACAGGCTAACCTAAACCAGTCGTCTATTACAGGCACGCTTTAAACTGCGGCGTACCAGGCGTCCAGGAACTCGTAGGAGTTAGTTATTGCGGTTATCTGCACCGCTATTTATCTCGTGTAAATTCTTTTAGAGGAATTTCTACAATAATGTAGAATATATAAATATATGTTTTGTTACTAACCACGCCTTGTGGTATCACCCGCGTACCTATTACTAGGTATGTACTTTCATGTAGAAAGAAAATAAAGCTTATTTCTTCATTTTTTTTTATCATATAAGAGGGGAGACGAGCTGGACGCCCTCCTGATGGTAAGAGTAACGCCAGCCCATAGCCAATGCAGTGCTGCCCGGAACTTTGCTATAAAGCCCAACTCCGGGCAGGGGTGCACTACACCGACGCTCCCCACTTTGAGTCATAAGATGTTAAGGCTCATTAGCCCAGTAATTTCGCTGGCTACAGTGCCCTTCAGACCGGAGCACAGTGACATTTTCATATCACTGTTCGGGCGGTAGAATGTCTGGCACTGTGGGGAATATAGACAGAATATATACACTTCATATAGAATATCCGTGAAATTTGAGCAAAAGAATGTGGGTTACGTCGCACTTCTACCAACCAAAACTAAGACTTGCCGCGGGCATCTTCAAAAACTCTGAGACGATGTAAAATAGCCTAAAAATATCACTCTTAAAAATCTCGAAGTTTTCAAATCAGACCTGTATTATTCCAGAAATTGGCCCCTACAAACAAACATAGAAGTTTAAATTTATTTAATTTGGCTCATAAGAATAACGATTTTTATAGAATGTACTTTTGAATCTGACCTCAATTATATTTAGTTTCGTAAATATCAGCCACATTATTAAATATTTTATACCATTTAAATAGCGATAAAATTGTTTGTTTCGTTATAAAATTGTAATAAAAATCTCGGTCATATAAAACGGAATGTAATTGGATAATAATGCGTCCAATTTTACTTTTTAATGTTACTGCATACAACATTAAAAATTCTTGTCTTTTTTGTTTCAGGCAACAAAGGACCCAGTAATTTGCAACAGCTGCAATGGAGCTATCCAAGGCAGGGTACGTTTTTTTTCTGGCAACATCCAATTTTTTTCCAAAATACCAATTGATATTAAAACTCCTATCATGTATAAAATATTCTATATTTTACTTTAAATACAACTATTTAAAGTTAAATATTGAACAACTTCGGGATTGGCGGCTAAATTATGACGTCAGAATAACGTCAAGTTATTATTATTATACGAGTATTGTACTCCGCGCCAAGGCTTGTTGGGTTCGATTCCCACGCTGGATTGTTTCTTTTTGGGGGTCTGAATATTGCAATGTATAAAATGTATGCGTTTTCAAATGATAGCATTTTTTGTGTATTTGTTTTATATTATAGTTCAAGGTAATTGCGATTATATTTTGAATTTCAACTGTTTTAAAACATAAATACTTTTGGAATTTGTAACTAGTATTAGAAAAGTTATTTTGATCACTCTAATGGCTAGAGGTAAGTTTTATGACGCTACTGTACAGGCTAAGCCACGGAGCACGATTAGTTTGAACTCGATCGGAATAGTCAAGCCAACTACCCGATTTTAATAATTAAATAGACTTAATATAGGTACTTTTAACAACATTGACCAACATGACAAGTGGATGATAAATATTAATCAATATACTGCAAATGCATTAACTGTGTTTATCGAGCTTATCACGAGATTTATTTTATCGCGTACAATCGGTCACTTGTACACTCGTCAACACAAGTTCTGTGATTAGCACGAAACTGATAAGATTCACAAACAAACCATTCATGAGGTTTGTTTATTTGACATTGAAGGGGGGATTGTTTCTTTTTGCTTTTGATTGCTTTTTTGTTTACAATTGAATCTAAGATAAGGCATTTACAAAAGGGCTTTTATACAATAAGCTCATTACATGTGGCAATGTTGAAATCGCAACTTGTGTCGCCGGGTGTAACCCGACCGACCGACCATATCACTGATAAAACTTAACGTGCCGAGTGCACAAATTATTTATTACTTACAATTTTATAAACAAAAACAAATCAATATATTAAAATGACATCATCCCATTTATTATTATTGGAACATGGAAAACGCCAGCAGGAAGTCGAAACAGCTCAACAAGTTCCGATGAATTTTGTTTTTGTGTGTAATCTTTGGTATTACTCATAATCACTTGGCGTTTTTTTGATTCCCACATTTTATTTTGGTGATATTGACAATTAAATTATATCAAATGAAAAAATAATCACGATCATCTAATGATGATTTGAAGGACAACAAAACTTAGAAATGACGTCATCCTTACGTTGACATTTTGGCAACTTACGTAACTGTGTATATTTCGATTTGTAGCCTTTTACTTTATTTACAAACAAACCCTCTTAATCTTGCTGTACAAGTGTGTGTTTAATCTCTTTCTATTGCTTTGACTTGTAGTGTAAAATGAAAGTAAACTATATACGAGTATGTGTGCTGCCGCTGCTGTGCGGAACACTTTTTTCGATTGATTTGTAGGTGTATAACATATCTATTAAATATTATATAATATTATTGCTCTATACATTATTTTAATACACTTTTGCCGGAATATTGAAACGCAATATAAATTTAAGTTCAACTTAAACCGGTCTGATTTGACTGATTCTGGCAAAATTACGAGACTTAAGGCGCGCTTAAATTTAATTTGCGTATGAGTATTTGGCCGTTTAACTTCTATTAAACTTTTCTTAATTCTCTAGACCTTAATAGCTCGCTTATTGTGCCTCTAATCTTGCAGATAGTAACAGCGCTGAACAAGAAGTGGCACCCCGAGCATTTCACGTGCAAGTCGTGCCGCAAGCCCATCGAGGGCGCCAAGTTCCACCAGCACGACGGCGGCGTGCACTGCGTGCCTTGCTACACCAAGTTCCACAGTCCTCGCTGCCATGGCTGCGGCGAACCCATCACTGACGTGAGTCTCGTTATTGCTGTATTTGTGAAGTGGCAATGCCCTTTTTAATATTACTATGGCACATACCATGTGCAACATTTCCAAATTAATAAAATAAATCGGGTCTGGAGCAGGCTCTATCGTTTATCAATCAATCAGTCAATGTTATTTTCTTCTTGTCTATTTGCTATTATACAAATAATTTGTCCTTGGAACTAGATTGCCCTTTATAATTAGCCTCATGACATATTTAATTATTTATCAGTGCGTGTTTTGGTACGATGACAATTGCAATTGGATCAAATTTGAGTTTTGCAACTGCCTAGCCATATGTGGTCCAAACTTGACGTCATCTTTAAAACGACTCTAAGAACTAATTAACAGAACTTTTAAGAATCTCTCAATTAAATTCGGGTTTACTTGTTAACCATTTACGCCTCAATTTAAGACCGCAAAATGTAATCAGTTATAATGAGGGGAACAGTTCACACAACGAGATGTGACTAATTTCTTGAAACGCGAACATGGTCATTAGGTGACATAACAGTAGCCATACCGGGATCACCTACGTGCTGTTTTTATGTATACAAGCCGTGCCTCGTGGGTTCACTCGCGTTATTTACGATGTGTTAATACAATCTAATCAACCTGTATACCAAATATCAACCAAATTTATTCAGTTGTTTTTGTTCGAAAGAGTAACAAACATTAATACTCCAAACTTTTACATTTTTAATATTAGTAAGGCCATTTAGAGAAAGATACGCTCTTCTTTTGAATGACCCTAAGTCGTATGTGTGAAGTATGAAGTAAAAGTTCACAAAATTATTAAAAAAAATGAGCTTTATGTTTTGCACCATTACTGAAGAACTGAATTTTATAAACGTATGTACTTCGTTATGTATAACGTATTATATTGTAATATAATATGAATCCTATATTTAGTATAATAATTATTATAGATATGTGCACTCTACCCAACGCCCTAACTCCGTTATTTTTATGATGGTAATGATTACGAATATTACGAAATGTTTTGTACGGTTATTGAGAGTTGAGTGAGAGTAGAATTGAACAAACGAACTCGAAACATTAAAATCAAAGTAAGTAGTTTTTTTGGACGTATTTTGATATGAAAAATAATTTTTAAAAAATAAATTTGCTTCCCACAAAGTAATACACATTTTCATTTAGTATATATAGAAATGATTTAATAGTTTTTTCAAAATTTTAAAGTCGGTACCAAGTAAATGCTAAAACAATCTATACAATATCGATTTAACCAAACTGACACTTATTGTTTTACTTACTCCTTTTTTTAAGTCGTTTAAAAATGATAGTAGTTGCGACCAGATGACGTAACGGTAGCCATACGGGGATCACCTACGTGCGACGTTTGGCGAAAATTAATGACTTTTGCTTTTTGCGTGATTCAGAGTCCAACACAATATTTGAAATCATGAATTTAGAACTTGATTATGACTCATCTTGTAACTTTAATGTTTTATTTTCGTAACCTATTTAAGTTAATAAATTCTCATGGGACGGCGTAAAAAAAGGTTTTACTAAGTAAATCCAGCTGTGTTCCTTCTCATCACATCAGATGAGAGCCATACCTCTCCACTTGTATTATGTTGACGAATGGACCATCTTTATGGTACCATCCTCTTATGAAACACGACATTAAGTACCGGCATCTGTCCTCATGCTATTCTAACTAATCCATACTAATATATTAAGTAACTCTGTTTGTCTGTTTTCCTTTCATCACGCTAAAACTACTAAACCGATTAGAACGAAATTTAGTACATAGATGGTCTAGAGCCTAGGGAAGGATATAGGCTACTTTTTAACTGGAAATAATGGTTACAAAGGGGAGGGGGGGGGTCAAATTTTATATGAAAATCCACGCGGACGGAGTCCTTTAAGTCCAGTTATGAGATATGTATTTATTTCCTTGCTAGACTAGCTAGACTTGCTAGGTCAGCGCGTAATTCCTGGTCTAGGGTCTCATCTTCCTGCATACCGAATTTCATTTCATTTCACAACCACGAATCCAATTTTCCTAATCAATAACTCTTTGACTGGCTTAGCAAAACATAATGAGACTTCCAGCGTCCGTTTAAATAATGCTTAATATATTTTAAATAATCGCGTTATGAATAAATTACGCATCAGTTATAATTAATAATTATAAGATAATACGCAGTTGACTCATCGGACAGGTGACTCGAGTGTTTTAAAACACATATCATATACATCCATATAGGTTTAGCAGTTACTTATATTTTATACGAGACCTGATAGTTAACTTTAAAAAAAAATAAAACCGACTTCGTTCAAATTGGTTCCATCCCCAATTTTCCACCCTTGGGGGTTATTTATTTTAAATTTAAATAGGACCACCCTTGGAGGTATTACCTTCACGCCGAAAAAAGATTTGTTCAAAGCGGTTCATAATTGGCGGAATAATCGCGTAACAAACATCGAAAAAAACATACGGGTCGAATTGAGAATCTCCTCCTTTTTTTGAAGTCGGTTGAATACTAAGTATCATGCCCAGCAATAAGGCCGCCTATTAAAGAGATTTTGTGTCATGAATTGGGGGGGAGGATGGAGTGTATTATACATATTAAACTTCCTCTTCAATCACTATACCTGATAACAAAACTGCATGGAATTCGGTTGCGTAGTTTTAAACATTTGAACATACATATAAACAAATAGAAGAACGCGACTTTAAACTGTGTAATTTAATCACAATGTGAATGCACACATTGTTTTTCAATTAACACTGTTCTATCAGATCGAACCGCTGTCGACCTTATTGTGAATCGAGCTAATTGTCACCGAAACGAGGAAACACATCAATACGTGTAATATCAATATAGCCGTGATTCACGCGTGCGCGTGCGCAAGGCCAGCGCCTTATACGGGCCGAGGAAAGCCATCGCTTGAGAGCCTACTGGATGTTGATATGTCTATAGCATACTAGCCGTGCCCCGCGGGTTTACCTGTTTTATTCTCGTTCCCGGAACTACACCGGGGCACGAAGTATCCTATGTATTAATCTAGGGTCTTACCTAATTGTATGACAAATTTCAAACAAATCTGTTTAGTAGTTTCTACGTGAAATTAACATCCCTCTAAACACACAAACTTTCATCTATATGACGGCGTCAGCGATGGCTGAGCGATAGGGCCGTCATCATATTGATTAGGTAGTACAGGGTTCTTTATGCGGATGGCGTAGAATATTAACGTAAACGTGGATAATAACTTCACTTCACTTCACTTGTTTGCAATAATTACAATTGCAATTAAATCAGATCAGATCACTGGTAAACTAACAGATTCGTTTTGAAGGTGTGAACTGTACGGCGACGCGAATAGGAATGTCGACCCCGATACCGAAAACCCCTCTCTCTTAAATACGACTCGGTCCACGTGCCGCCATTACAATGACAACTGACATCTTGTTGTTCTACCCTCGTACTACAATAATCAAATCAGCAACTGAATATTTCGCGATATCGTTTTCCACGACATATATATATAAAAGAAAGTCGTGTTAGTTACTCCGTTTATAACTCGATAACGGCTCAACTGATTTGGCTGAAAATTGGTGGGGATGTAGTTTAGAACCAGGAGAAGGACATGGGACACATACTTTTTATTCAGTTTCCAGGGGAATAATTTTTTTATGAAAGTAAACGCGGACGGAGTCGCGGGCAACAGCTAGTTTATAATAACAGTAAGACTGGCCGCGCCGTGCGGAGTCACTCGAAAACCTGATATGCAAGTCCGTCCGTTCTTTTGTGGGGTTTCGATCGATTAAGTCAGACGTATTCTCGTCGTCTTTTCCTTGAGGATTTCCCAACTAAAATGGCAAATCTAATTGCTTATAATTTAGCAATAACTGCCGCCCTTTAGTACGGCATTTTATGTTACAAGACAGTAGGTATATGATAAATAATTACACGACCTTGACTTTGAAAACGCGAAGCAAGTTCAAGTCCATCTGATCTGTACGTGGGATAGTCTCTGATTCACGCTCAGTTGAGCCCATCTGACCATAAACGGATCAAACAAATTGATTGGATATTAAAACAAATAAATTTAATATTTAACGTGGGTTAACGTGGCTGTTCGCGAAAAATACCGTTTCGATGGATTAGAAAAAAAATAAATCAATATTTTCAGGACATTTATACACAGCGCAATCTAGTTCCAAGCTAGGCACAAGCTTGTGTTATGGCAACTAGATAACGGAATAAATTACATATAAATACTTTTCTTTTGTTAATACATACAGCAACACCCAGACACCAGGACTACTAGCTGACCTCACGAACTTTTTATAGCCTTACAGGCAATAAACACGCATAACAAAAATTATTAAAAATCTCAAGATCAAACTTCTTTTGGGAACGATATAAGTATCCCATGTCCTTCTTCCTAACAATTTGTAAACAAGTCTGATCAGCAGTTTTCGAGTTATAAACAGTGTAACTAACACGTATTTATCAAGGTCAGATCAAGTTCGGTTTAACGTGGGACACTGTCATTGAGTCACACGGGTGTCAAGTATGTGTCAAACGTGGACGTGTCAAACCCCAGCCCCCGTCTGACCATTAACGGATGGAGGCGGAACACTAAATGGTTATTTTGTGACAGATATTTAATTGTTGTTTTAATTGTATTTAAAAGTAAATTAGAATACTTAATGGAACAATATAAGCATCTAAAAAAACGAGTGATTCGTTACACGAAAACGTCTGAACTAATTTTTAATATTGATTTTCACTTAAAGTTTTATGAATAATTAATTTTATTTACTTATATTTGATCTCGTAAATACACTAAAAAAATAATTGCTACAGAAACAAAAAAATCCTATCAAATCCGATCTCATGTAACATAATGCCAACTCGATAGAGACATAATATATTTCACATGTGATTTTAAGCATAGTATGATGTCACCAGAGAAACAATGGTTCTATTCATGGTGATGTACTAGCCTTTGAATTGGTTATTATTATTTTTTGTGTCACAAATCTATCGGTATCAATCCTTTATAAGTTCATATTATTAATGCAATAATATATCATATTAGCAATTTATATAACGGACTACTACGACTACCCAGGACATAGAAAAAAAGGAAAAAACGTTTATTGTTGAACACATTACCCACATCTAGAAACAAGACAATAAGAAAAACTAGGCGGACCAAGATAAGAATCGGTTTTTTTATTAAATAGTGTGATTCAAGAGGAAGGTTTCTATAGGATAGGTTTATGGGTATATACATTCAAAAATACGGCCAAAACCACGGGGCGCGGCTAGTTTAGATAAAGAAAAATCTTTCGTGAGTTTAGCGTGCGTATGTGACTGTACCTGCGGGTGTGTGGATGTGTGATTGAGTTTGTGTGTGTGCGCGTATACGTGCTCGCTGGCGTGCGTGTGAGTATTGACGTAAGTACATATATGTGCGCGTATATGTGTGATACTAGAATTTTTGAAATAAGTGTGTTTTTTGCTATTTCCAGCGCGTGATCCAGGCTCTGGGCGTGTCGTGGCACGCGCACCACTTCGTGTGCGGCGGCTGCCGGAAGGAGCTCGGAGGAGGTGGCTTTATGGAACAGGTATGCCAAATGGGTTGTTAAATTACTGAAGCGATTTAACTGTGATTTTGATATAAAAATAATAAAATAACAATAACAAATCAAAGTAAGAGGTATATGAACTAATGAAACAGCTTGTAACAAACCAAAATAGCATGACAGACGGCCATGAGGGAGGAAGTGGCGGCGTGTTACACTACCACCAACGCCTACGATCACGACCGCTCTGTCAAGAGCGACATCGATCTAGTTCTCCAATTATAGCGTTCAATGTTTCAACTACAGCATCGCTTCGCACAATCGAGCACTCTCAAACTGAAACTAATTTACGTTCCAATTAGCTCTTGCTATTCGGAATTATGCGCCATTGGGTCGCACTTTGCGCTGTAGTTGGAAAACTGGGCGAGTATGAATAGCTTTTAAAGGTAGCGGTATTTAATGTTCGCAGGCGGGCCGGCCGTTCTGCTCGTCGTGCTACGCGGATCAGTTCGCGGCGCGCTGCGCGGGCTGCGCGCGGCCCATCGTGGACAAGGCCATTATCGCGCTCGACGCCAAGTGGCACCGCGAGTGCTTCACGTGCACGGTGCGTACATATTTTATAAGCTTATTCACTTCTGATCGTGCGAAGAGGAGGACGCGGTATCCGTCAGACGATTTCCCAATATAAAAAAGGGATTATTCCCTAAAATATCACGTTCTTCTCCCTTTCATAATAGAGAAACTTTATTTGTCTATATGTATTAAATCCTACATAAAATATTTAATTTAAACAGATTTCATTGAACCAAAAAATTCATTATATATCTCATCATTCATTTATATTAAAGCATTAATAATGTCTCTCTCCGTTTCCAGAAATGCAGAAACCCCGTGACAGACTCCACCTTCTCCGTGATGGACAACAAACCACTTTGCGGCAAATGCGCTTAAACGTACACACACAAACACACAATTTATTTATTTATATTTTAACGTAAACATTATAATTTTACACTGTTAGAGCTATTTTTATATGCTATATTTGAAAGGCTTGAGATTGCGAAATAAATAGCATCGAGCAGGCAGAAAATGGAGCAAACAATTTTTAAATGTTGAAGTGATTTTTTATGGCAATTGTGTCTCTCTATATAAAATTTTAAATACGAACCGTTTTTTATAATAATAAAAATATTATAATTATTAAAATTAAAGAGCACGTTATACTACCAAAACGTGTTATTTCATTACAGTTACATTCATTTTTTAGTTTTTTATCTATATTATAATCGAAATCCCCCATCGATTACACACAACGCACAAACAACTTAAAAACTAAGCAAAAAAAATATTTAAATACCATTTTTCAATACCATCAAAATTAAGAAAAATTCAAAGACAAACATTTAATGCTTAAACGCTTTTTTCACTGTTGTAAAGTTGATTTTAAACTATTTTATTATCTATGGATATAAAGCCGTATGCACAACGTTGTAAATATATTTATTGTGAGCGACGCTTGCGTGAAGGGAAGACTATATAGCAACTTGTACGCACGACACTAGTGTTATTAATAAATCACTCTTTTATAATAGTGTTGTTTTAATTGTGCCTTTAATTATAAACCGAAATTAGTTTTGAAAGTTGCTAACAGATGGAGCTTTAAAAATCTTAAGAATTATCTTGTACTCTAACACCTGAAGTATGAAAAATCTCACGCAATGGTGGTGGCCTCCCACAGAGGACTATTCATAAGCTGAGGTGACCCTACTATCAGAGCTTCAGATAATATCACTCTAGACGTATGTGGTTTGGGCTCTTATATACTTTAATTTTTATATGTATTAACGTTAAATAAAACCTTTTATGAAAATTTTGTATGCCAGTATGTGTAGAAGCATATTAGAAGATATCAGATAAAAAGGAGTTCTTACTAAAATTTGAGAATGTATAAATAAATATTCTCGGCGCCTCCCAATGTAGGTACCATACTTTATAATTAATTATTTTTTTAACATATAAAATAAGTTTCCAAACAACTAACTTCTATCACTCACCCTTTTATCTCGCTCGCTCCTCTTCTCCTTTTCTTTCTCTTCTCTCCTCGGCGACAATTCTTCCGGGTCGATTTTCGCTTTTGTATAATCATTTTTTTTGAACCGTCTAGTTTGTATCGCTTTAACCTCCATAACTGGTGAAGAGTTTCGAGGCGTTGATTCTGTCTTAGCTGACTCTTCTCTTCTTGGAATTATATCCTTTCGAGAAGAGTCAATTCGTCTAGAAGTATCATCTCTACTAGAAGTTTCATCTCGCTTTGAAACCTCATCTCTTCTTGACGTCTCATCACTTCTAGGAGTCAAGTCTTTTAAAGAAGAATCATCTCTTCTTGGTGTTTTATCCCTCTTACTGGTTTTCTCCTTTTTCGGAGTATCCTTTTTAGACGCATCTCTCTCTTTACTCCTACTCTCTCTTCTCGGAGAAACTTTAACCTCGACGATTGTATCTTCTTCCTTTTCTGTTTTTGGCGTTTCCTTTTCCTTTTTCGGCGTATCTTTATCTTTTTTTGTCGTATCTTTCTTTGCACCCTCCTTTTGGAGTAATTTCGCTTCTCTTTTCAAAGATCTTGGCGATTTTGGCGTCTTTGGTTCTCTTTTGGGAGATTT
>JADANM010006310.1:9337858-9378222 GCA_026213755.1 Eurema hecabe
GGTTATAATTTTTGGGTAATGATAAGACATAGAAAGCGTTTTAAAATGAAAAAAATACGTGCATAATATTCTACTATATAATTCTACTAAACACGTATTCTTATAAATAACAGACTTATGTGGAAAGCGTAACGCATTATGCTGCATTTGTGAGAGTGTTGCGGTAAAACGATAACGTGTAGCCTTATCATAATCTAATTATACTATGGACAATTACTTAATATTATATGAATGAATTATATTTATTGCCAAACTTGCAGTGTATTTTATTTTCCCTAAGTTAAAATTACCAATGTCGACTTTGCTGCTCCAATAAAAAAATAACGGAGTGTAGAAAAATATATGATATAGTGCACGATATAAAACGTTAACATTTAAATAAAGATAATACTTTCGCTGTAATTAATTTGCAAACTTACCTCTGACAAAAATTTTACACGTCGAAATATGGAAATTAACAATGATAAAATGTATTTTATTTTAATAAATAGACAATAAATCTATGTTATAAAGTTTTGGCACACGAGCAGATTTTGTTTATTTCTTATTATTATATATTATATTTCTTATATTTCAAAAGAAATTTAAAAATAACGTGTAAAATAAAATAGAGAAAAACGCCCCCTCGAAATTTCAATATTATGCTAGGTAAAATCGATCTTATTGCGGTCCGTGTACGCTCGTCACTTGCGTCTTAATGCGTTTCAGTCGGCCGCTGGTCAGCGTTCAAGGACGTTTTCTGCGGACGCTCTGAATAGCGAGAATGACAGTTCTCTCGCGAATCTCGACGCGTCACGTAAAGGAACGCTAATTAGAACATTTTCGTATTGCGAGTTAAAATATTGAGAATTTTTGCTTTTCAGTAAAATAATATGTACAAAATAAACCTAAATAAAATAATTTTTAACAAAAATAAACCGAAGTTAAGCTGTCTCTGGTCTCCATCATCAGATTTACTGCAAACCTTCATTATACCCCGTAGAGGTATAATTTTTCAGCAATATAAATGAATTAAATCCAAACATAGGGTAGCTATTGTATACCGTTGAGGGTTATTTACGCTTTGCAGCATCAGACTCCTTATGGCAGTCACAACCCATCTCGGTGTAAAGTCCCTATCAATACGATTTAAACAAGCTCAAACACCCTTGTGTTTAGTCAGCTACCTTTAGCTGCTGTAAATCAATAAGGAGTTCCCTCAACTGTATCTTGGCTCCATCATCTGACCTACTCCAGACTACTGAAATTGTAGTGTTTACATATGATACTTATTAAAAAACTAATAAACGCACTAGTCGCGGCAACAATTTTTGAAAGTTCCTCTCGATTTCTCTGGTTTCCTATCATCAAACCCTGATATCCTTAAAATGGGACTACTTCAAAAGTATCACCTTTCAAATAAAAAAAATCATCAAAATACCCAGACGGTGAAGTTATGCCCTTATGATCAAAAATAAAATAAAACATATATTATACGGTCGAATTGAGAAACCTCGTCCTTTTTTGAAGTCGATTAAAAATAGTTTTTCAGATATACTTCACACAACAAATATTATGTAGAGCATTGGTTCTACATTATAGTCTAAAATTGTCTTATTTTTATAAGTTTTTATTATTTTCATAATGCCGCGCATACTCGCCGTCACGTTTTTTTGAATTTGCTAAAAACTCGATTCTATAATTGAAAGTTCGGGACGTAGGTATAGAGTAGTAAACTGACTTGACTTGATTTACTATCCTGTGTAGGGGACACAAGTGGGGCAGAGGGCGTCCACAATGCGCCGCCATCCCGTTCTGTCTACGACGTCCCGTTTGATAGTAGAGTAGTAAAGTACAGAGACTGAAATTTTCAAAAGACTGCATAGTTATTGTTTTTATGTCCGTATGTATGTATAGTCCGAGATCCCAGGGCCACCTGACTTCACGTATTTTTTGACGGACGGAATGTGGACGATTAAGTAGTGTTAATATGTACTAAGAACGTATGCCTACCAGCTAGCTTGTATTGTATACCTCACGTAAATTCACCTAGCTGATTTTCACATGTATTTTTTACAGACACTTTCCGTCAGCTGT
Organism: Eurema hecabe; assembly: GCA_026213755.1. Lineage (NCBI taxonomy): Eukaryota > Metazoa > Arthropoda > Insecta > Lepidoptera > Pieridae > Terias > Terias hecabe. The sequence continues at coordinate 9,339,935 of JADANM010006310.1, forward strand.
ATTGATTTGCAGACGCTTTAAAGCTTTCAAACAAGGTAAGTGACCTTGACGTAAATTCTGATATTTCATTTTTAGGGTACCGTATCCAAATGGCAAAAAACGGAACCCTTATAGATTCGACATGCCTTTCGGTCCGTTAGTAATATTTCATAGTAATGAATCTAATCCATACTTCCTTATTAATGTAAACGCGAAATCTTTCTGTCTGTCTGTTACCCCTTAACGCCCAAACCAGTGAACCAATTTTGATGGAATTTTGCTATACTTTTGAGTCCCGGGAATAAATATATATTTCTTTTTTACACCGGAAAAAAAAATTATGTCATCTAGTATTACATATATGCTGTGGGTTACAATATACAAGAATTTAAAAATAATAAAAATTAATACCCAAAAAAAAAGCAAAAACCAATTTAACATAACGAATAAAAAATATATAGGACTGAAATGTCTGTATCTTGTCTATGTATGTATATGTCTTGTATATGTATATGACTGTGAACTAGTCTACGACTGCATTCAGAATAACTTTTCTCATTGGTTAATTAGATACGCATACGAACAGAGGACTATTTGTTTGTGTGCTTAGAAGTCTTTCGTTGTGTGCAACGTTCACGATTTGAAAATTACCTTAGACACCGCCTTAATTATGTAACCAAGAGTATATTAACATCTTGACACTAAAATATGCGGGTTAATTTTTCTTTTCAACTAAAATACTAATTATATTATTATTCATGGCATGTTTTATAAAGATAGATAATAGTTTTGAATTAATAATTTTTTTTTCGTTGTCAACTTTACCATAGAAATAAAAGACAACAACTATATCACAACAATTTATTTTTTGCCATCATCTTGTTAACAGATTCAATAATTCTTCTTTACCACAGTCGTTATAAATATTTCCCAGTAACCAAAGCAATGAATTATTAACAATTTGATTATTCATACTCAGTACTTTCTTACATGTGTCTAGCAGATTCCTTTCCATTAGGAATTTTAATAGAAAATTATAAACTTCAATATTAGTATTGGCTAAAGTCCGGCAAATGTAAACAAATTCACAACACCACATTTTTGTAGCACATTCAAAATGTTTCTCCATACTCGTTGATAATTTTTCTAATAATTTAATAACTAATTCTTCAGTTAGTAAATTGTTGAACTCCTCATGACAGGAAAGGATGAACAGTAATTGCGATGCGTCTAGTGAAAGATCGCTTCTTGTTAATGTTTGTAACATTTTCTGTAAGATGTCTGGTCTGAAAAATGATTAGTAATTATTAGTATTTAAAAAAAACAGTTTAATATCTATTTAATATTTCTTAATATATGTATTATATAAATAAAAAAAATATAAATGCGAAAGTTGTCTTGTTCAAGATAGCAACAGACTTAACCACAATATCAAAATCATTACAATTGGTTAAGAAAAGGGTTATTAAATATAATAAGTCTTATGAAAGTTATAATATTTCTTAGCAGTCTTAAATCTTAAGTAACTGACTGCTGTTATTTCAATTCTTAAGCCTATTTTCAGAACCGTTTAATTTGATACACAGATCTACTCTTCCTTTCCAATAAGTTACTAACTTTACCGTAATATAATAATAATAATAGCCTTTTCTTTTTCACATCATTAAATTTCCATTGCAAATGTGTATTAGTAGTGTTAGTTTACAGGCCTTCTTACTTTAAATCATCCCCAAGTTCATAAGCAAAATGCTTCAGACTATACCAGCAGGCTTCTTGTACCTCTTTATTAGTATTGAGTTCAGATATTTTGGACAAGGCTCCTTGTGAAATGAGAATATCACATACTTTTCTACCTGCAGCAGCTAGATTGCCGATTGTCCATATACATGTTACCTGTAAATCATAATACAACTTTTCTATAATGTTGTCACCAAATAACTTAGTTTACTTTATTATAGGGGTTTAAGAAATAAGGAAATAAGAAGAATAATCTAGGCATATTAGGGTTTTCTAATTTATATTTGCAACTTTCCAACACTGAGACAAATTGGATAAATTTCACATTAATATTACTAAGCCTCGTTAATAGCACTCATTGAAATGTTTTAAGCTGTCAATATTAATATTGTAATTAATATATTTGATTTTAAGTTTTTTTTTGTTTATGATAAATCAATAAAGTGTTTTTTTTAAAACTAACTGCAAATTCAGTGGCGAGATTGTCTACTGCGGCAACCAAGTAAGAACCGGAAGCTTTAGCTATAGTAACACAGGCTTTACTATCCATTGCCAAGTTGCAACAACACCCAGCTGCTGCACATTGCTTCCTTACATCTGACCCTGGAATTGGAGAAAAAAATTTTGAATGAAATTACGAATTGAGGAACTTAACCTACTGAGGTTTTGGTACTGACCAAAGTACCTTTGGAGTAATTTTTAAATGGTTAGATTTCAAATATTCAACAATATTTGTAACAAATATTACTTTATTTTGACTTTGGTTATAAAAATATGTACTATATCAACATATAGTACATATTTTATACTTTAACACAAAACTTTGTTATAATTTTGTACAGACAAATAAATAAATATAAACATAAGTAAGATTATACTGATAATTATGTTATGTTCATTGTAAAATAATACTTAATTATTATTAAAAAAACAAAATACCCGACTGCACACTAAAAAAAGAGTAATTATGTCTTTATCCCGTGGGACTTTTAGGATAAAATGTATCCTATGACACTCCCGTAATCAAGACAAATCTAACGATACCTCATACATCAAAATCCATCAAGCCGTTTAGGCTACAGGAGGTCACAAAGGAACAGACATACATACTTACATACACTCGAAAAACATTACCCTCTTTGGCAGTCGGGTAAAAACATGGTGAATTAAAAAATTAAATTTTATTTTACCAGTTAACTCTCTGACAAGACCTCTTAAAGCTCCATGGACATTCAATAATCTCTCAATGTTGTTGTTGTCCTCCAAAAGAGCATTCTTCAGAAGATTAAGTTCTCTTGATGAAATGGTTGACTTTGTTTTTAATTTGTCTATAATTTCACTAACGTTTTCTAATGTAGCACTGCAAGTAAACATTTATTTATAATAATGTGCAAAGTCGTTAGTTTCGAAAAAACTAGTATGAAGTAAATAATAATTACGAATTTTGTAAAGGACGCCGAATATCGTTAATTTCTCCTCTGTGCGTTCGTCTATTTAAATAGAGAACACTGCGATTGTTTTCTCTGATATTATTCACTGGTTCATCCATGTTTTGTCAATAGTTAAACTAATAAGTAATAATTAAATATTACGAGTAGAGTTCATTAATCATTTACTTTTGGGCTGACACTCATGACAATTGACATTTGACAGTCTAAACTATGACCTGAAATCTCTGACATTGACATTATGACATAATATTTTTTTTTCTTCAGCTATGGCAGTTAGTGTTAACTGTTTGCCAGTGTCAAGTTTTAAGACAAAATATATTTTAGAGTTTGATGTTTAAAAAAACGTAGTTGTCAATAAATTTGTCGATTGTTAACCGTTTTTTATAGTTTAGCTTCATAACTTTTTGCCAATATGAAAAAAAGTTTGTCTTCATTTTAACCATTCAATTAACACTAAAATCATTCGATATGATTTTGTCTATTAGTTTAGATTATAAATAAAAAGGAATGTAGACTTTTGGATTCATCTAATCGTTGGCTATACTTTATTTTCAAATTAAACAAAATGAAATTAAGAGTAAGGATAATAAAACGAAATATTTAATGCAACATCAAACTTTATACTCTTTCATTATACATTATATACATAATATTTTGATACTTGAAATATGCACAATGGAAGCAAAAGATGGGGTGAAAGTCTCATTTATTAATATTACACATAATTAACATATTAAATAATACAATATAATTAATACATAATATACAAATTTGAGCATACATTTTAAATTATTTATTATCTCTATACAAAGTTATGAGAAAATTATTGCGTACATACTACGATATACAATATACATAATATTTACTAAGATTTTAATCAATTACTCAGATACCTGGTTTTGATTGAGTATTATTTATAATATTATATTGAAATGTTAAATATCGTAAATGTTTCAAAGGTTTATATTAAATTTTTTTTAGATATTAAAATAATTTTTAGAAAATTAATATGTCTTACGTAAAAAAGTTATTTAAGAGGTAGAAAACTGAAAAGGGAAAATAGTTCAAATAATTAGCTTTACGTCAGTTTGGCCCAAATATGAACCAGATCAATTAACAGGAAAAGCTGAGGTTGAAATTGTCAAACATTATTCGGAAATGAAAATGCACTTATTATTGTTAAGAGATAGAAAGAAGAAAAAAATTCGGCGGTCTAAGTTTTTAGAAAGAGTAGAAATTTTAGTTTCATCGCGAAGATTTTTGGAAGTATTCTAATTAAAAGAATTTAGCAGCGTTTTAAAACCGAGTTCAAGTATAATAATTTAACTCTCTAAAACTTTTACATATTTTTATATATACGAAATACCTATCTTAAGATCTAGATTTTAGACTATTCTAGCAATGGTTTCCACCCCATCCTGGCTCAGTGCTTCTCTGTGCCTATTTCCTTTTCACCCCCTTTTAATATTATTTACAATCACTATGTGTCTCTCTTATATATACATTTCCATATTTACAAACTCATATAACTTACACAACAATAGGTTTCCTTTCTCTTACTCTACAAGAACAACTCTTCTTTCTTAAATTAATATTATTATTTCTATTAACATCAGTTAAAGATTTAGAGGAGGCTCGTTGCTATAAAGATTCGCATTTTTCTATTATTTTATTATCGCAGTTCGCGATTTTGACGCTCGGCTTTTCTTTTCTCTTTTCTTCTTTCTCTTTCTCTTTTTCTTTCTCTCCTTGTTTTTGCGTGATGGTTTGTCCGTTTGTCAGTTTGTTGATGTCAGTCGATTCTGTTTGGGTTGCCTTGTCAGCTATTGTCGGCTCTGAAAGCAAACAAGATATTTTAATTATGTACGTACACTTCTCATTTTAATATTGGTGGAGCCATTTTGTGTTAACAATTCAGTTGAGTACTATTACAATGTAACATTTATAAACGCTTAGTAGTTACTCGCTACCAGAGTCTTTGTTTATTTGTGGATAAAATTTTAGGACCTTTAAAGGAGAGTCCTTACAGGTAAGCCAATAAGGTCATCAATAAGGACCAGTAAGGTTATCTTATACCACAACTCCACTCAATATCAGGTTAATTGTGATCAACATAGGTCTTGTTCATTATGAAAAAAACTTTGAGGGAAGTGAGCCAGCGTCTAGAATGTGTTGGTACTATTATTTTTGGCCAGATCCAGTGATTGCCTACTGGAAAGTTGAGAAAGCAACTGGCAGCATATAGAAAAACAACAAAGTATCTCACTGTTAGACTGCGGCAGTGCACTAGTAGGTACCGGCTTGCGGCTGTACCGCACCGGCATGATGCTTTGCCGCACGTTGCGTTCTGGTCGAATCAGGATTATGTACAACTGGAAAAACAAACCTTAATTTAGTACACATACGGTTTCATTTCTATTAACAATTTTAGCAAGCCAGATACTTTGGTGAGTAAGACACTTACATACATAATTATATAAAAGAAAAAATGGCTATCACTTTAGTTCTCTAATCTAGTTTTAACTACATAATATTAAGGAGCGGATTTGAAAAAATCTACCATTGACTACTGTAACTAATAAATATAAATTCTTTTCTAAGGTAGTTTTGAACTGAACACTTTTTAGACTTAATCAGACATCCCCATTTTTAGCTTTCGCAGGAAATATTCCTTTAGGTAAACAAACAAAAAATCTACAAAGGTTTGTGTCAAGTATAAAATTCAGTTTTATTTAGCACCCTAGAACCCTAACCTAGAATCTAGTTTAAATTGGTCTTTCGACCCTTTTACACATTACCTTGGGAGAAAATAAACAGATGAGCGTGACGCTCGCGCTGAGCGAGATGGTGACGGCCATGCTGGTGACGCGCAGCGGCACGTGGCTCGCCGTGCCGAAGTACAGCGGCACGAACGCCAGCCAGATCACGCACGTCGTGTACATCGTGAACCCTGGAACAGTAGAGAGAAATTTCTGGAACCTTCGGGAGAAACTTGAGAAAAACAGATAAGAGAACACTTAAGTTTCTAGGCTAGAACTTGAAAAAACATTAGTAGACTATAACGACGGGTTATTAAGGTTCCTTCATGTTTTATATTAATAATATTGTAATATATGATGTAAGCTATCTTTTAAGTTGGATCAAACTGCACACGGTGTGCAAATTTAATTTAAAATATAATCAGTAGTTTAAGAGCCCGTCGCGGACAAACAAAGTGACATGTCTTTTATATTATAATACTAGCCGTTCCCCGCGGTATTACCCGCGTAGTTCCCGTTCCCGGGGCAATACCGGGATGTAAGCTATCTTTTCTCTCAAGTTGGGTCGAATTGCACATGGTGTGAGAAATTTTATTATAATCGGTTAAGTGGTTTAGGAGTCCATTAAGGACAAACATTGTGACACAAGTTCTTCAATTTTTTTAGCTTCCTAAATTAAATATATTTCGACTTCCTACCAGAGCCAAAATTAATTAAATAGATCATCTAAAATTACAAAAATATATCATAATTTACATCCACTTACAAAATGTAGGTCGCATAAAATTTCCGCTGACACTCATTTACGTCAATTATTAATTAAAAGTTCGCGATCTCACGAGGACTTTTCGGAAACCGTAATTCATAAGTTAAGGACTGTTCAATATTAATTACGATGCTTATTTATGTATATAGTAGCAGTGCCCCGCTTAGTTCCCGTTCCCGGGGCAATACCTAGATAGAAATCCTGTCTATTACGCAATTTCAACTAAATCGGTCCAGTCGTTTTTGCGTGAAAGAACTTCTACATCTATATTAGAATAATAGGATGCCTATACATAAATACAACCCTTTGACTATTACTATATGCAGCCTAGTAGTTAAATGAAGATTTATTTAACTTTAAATTTAACTAGAAAAAATTTTCAAAACTGTAGTCGACAATCTATTTAAATATTATCTGTAGTGTTTTTTAACACTAAAATATAAGGTATAATATACGTCCAATTGATATGTATAATGTGTACAGTCTTATGGGTAATTATTACTATCTCTGGACACATTATTTAAATCGATTCATTAATTTACACGCAATCTTAGAAGAGACATAAGGAAATAAATTGTATACCTAATTCAAAATCATTGATAATATATAAACCTTTTTGAATGGAAATATGTTCATACCTACAGTACAATTTTTAAAAATGTGGTAAAGTAATGTAGTACGGTAAATATAAACTTCTAATTTTATAGGTTTTTGATAAAAATATCTGTGCGAATCTAGGCTAGGCGAATCGCGTTTTACATTCCTATATAACACTATATAATATACTATACAACATAAAATACAACAGAAATATTATGCAAAATTGTAAAAGCTTTAATAGAATCAAGAATGTCGTATTACATTCAATCAACTTATCTTCCATTTAATAAAAGGGATATTCCATAAAACTCCATTGAACAATATAAATCAAATCCAGCAATTTTGAGCGCAATAGATCATCTTTCGATTATTCGCCATTGACGATGCTAATCCGAGGAATAAATCAATTCCTTGTCTGATTGGGGACATTTTTGGCAAGATTAATGACTGAAGTAAAATTTAATCTTTGCTCGTTAATTAAGGGGCTTATTAGATTAATGGTGTTTCGCGTATTTGGCCCGGGAGGTCGCCAACTGTACTCAAATTGCGATTAATCTTCTGTAGTTGTGCTGTTCTTATAGTCTCTGATGTTATTGAGGAGTACACAATTATAGTTTATACTTATTGTTTTTTTGTTGAATTGTAAATGCTTTTTATAATCTAGTTACTAGAATTATCTGATAAAAAAAGCACATGAAAATCGCTTGCGTAGTTACAAAGATGGGATCTTTCAGAAGAAAGCGACTTTGTTTTATAATATATATTATACAAGAGTCTTATATATTTAATACTAGCAGTTACCCGCGACTCCGTCCCCGTGGACTTTCATGTAAACTTTGATCCCCCTTTACCACCCTTTTTTCTAGTTATAAAGTAGCCTATGTTTTATCTCAGGCTCTAGACTATCTGTGTACCAAATTTCACTATAATCAGTTCAGTAATTTTGGCGTGAAAGCGTAACAGATAGACAGACAGAGTAACTTTCATTAGCAATGTAATGATAAATACATATTAGTATGCATTTATCACTACATTGCTATATATATAACTAGTTGTTGCCCGCGACTCCGTCCTCGTTTACTTTCATAAAAAAATTATTCCCCTGGAAACTAGATAAAAAGTATCCTATGTCCTTCTCCTGATTCTAAAATACATCTCCACCAATTTTCAGCCAAATCAGTTGAGCCGTTATCGAGTCATAAATGGTGTAACGAACACGACTTTCTTTTATATATATAGATACATGTATATGCGTGCAAAGCCGGGGTTGGTTACTAGTAATAACTAATACATATAGACACCTCTAATACATCTACTTTAGATCTGCTGATCTCAGCACAACTCAAAACACACCTCTTGAAATGTGTGACAAAGCCATTTGTAATTCTAATCGCATCGCTTAGCTAATTATTGCCTGAATCAATAATTGATTCAATTAGTGTCTTATCTGTCTGTAATGCAAACATGGCTACACTGCCAGGTAAATACTACTACATAACATTGTTGAATTTACTAATATTTGTTTAGTCTTAAACTATGAACGGAGCGATAAACAAATAAACAATAATAATATAATATTAATAAGCAATTTTTAAGGTTTTGATTATTTCCTTTATTGGAGACTTTGTTAATAACATGTACTTATAAGAAAGACAATTTATTTTAGTTTACGAAACATGTTTCTTTATCCAATAAAGTAACCAATTTCTCACAATAAATGAGACGACTGCTATTTAAGCCTACCCATTTAGGAGTATATGTAATGCCTTTTCAACTTATAGAAAATCGTTTCTTAGATTTAACTTTCTTATAAATATAAACTAGAAAGGAAGAACTCGGTTTACTGACTTGGTCAGGATATGCTGCTTATAGTTCAGCGTCATAAAATTTTTTATATAGCATATTATCCATGCTAATATTAAATTTCTCTAATCTCGGGATCTACTGAACCGATTATACCAATTCTTTCACCAATAAAAATCATAGGTTATATAATATTATTAAGGTTATGCCCAACAAAATACTTCCGAAAATTGGAAGGGTACATAATTATAACAATTAAAGGGAGATGCTATCTTTTATTGCAGTCCTGAAAATATTTAAATATTTATTTAATTTATTAGTATATCCTTCGATCGTGTCAGTCCTTTACCAATTCAAAGACTCCTAGGTCTCTGGAGTAAAAAAAAACAGCTTTAAATATCACAAAGTTGCAAGTAGGTCAATTGATCTTGGTTCCAGACAGATGTGGCGTTGTGGTAAATTCGCTTTTTCCGTTGAAGCTTTAAGCTCCAACTGCGACTTCTTTATTACAAGCGATTTGTACTTACTTGTTTTTATGTTTATATTAACACACAGCTGTTAGTAAAACTATTTTTGTATAAAATTTATATTTCAATACATAGCGCAGCACATAGTATAGAACAATGTCGTTTTCTCTGACCCTACATTTAAGGATCTTTGCTTAAATATTTAAAACTACGCAACCGATCATAATGCCATTGTTTTACTAGATATAGTGATTCAAAAGGAAGGTTTAATGCGTAATAAATGCTTAATAAATACGTAGGAAGCCTGGGCGGGTCGCTAATATATAAACAGCTGTAGACAAAAATTCATTATAATCAATTTTCATTACACTATAACTATATAAGATACGCATAAATGTACTTATATAATATTGATTTTACTATATATAAATTATAAATTGTTAATAAAGTAAAATATTTATATCAGGTTGGCTGGGAGAAATCACTTTTTAGTGATAAGGCCATCTATTAAATTTGTTCTACTCTGTACAATTAATGGTCTGTAAGATTTAAATTTAATAAAGGATAAATAAATAATAATAAATAAATAAATTTTCCGTATTACGCACGACAATTGACAACAAAACTTCAAAAAAGAACTAATTAAATTTTAGAGTCATAATTAAAAGATAACATTGTTTTGTAGCATTAAATTTTCATTCAAACCTAAAATAAATTCTTATTTTACAATTACAAGGCTCGTATATAATATATTATTCAAACAAGGGCGAGTCAAAATGAAAGAGCAAAACATTTATAAGAAATCTCTGCTCATTCGCGGGTGAAATATTTGACAGTTAATATTTTCTTTTTAATTTTGACAACGGCTGTGCTTCATGGAGGTTTTACTGCGAGCTTTATTATCTGTTATTATAATTATTTACTTTGTAAGTCGAAATGGTTATCTGAGGATGAAAACTATGATTAATTTTTAATTCAAATAAAAAAGAACTATTTTCAGTATCAGTTCCATACCATTGCTTATAACAGTACGCAATTTTATTTGTTGTTAGTTTTGGTGCTAAATTTAAAAAAAACTATACATATTTCAACCTCTACCTGATACAGTTAATAATATCAAGTCAAAAGGAGAAAAAAACCGTTTATTTTATGAGTGCCCCTCAAATAGCGGCAGCAGAAATATCTGTGAATACTTCATCTATCTGAATATCACGAACGGATGGAGGACTTCGTTATTGGTTCTTGTATTTTACCTCTTGGGTACGGAACCCTAAAAATGAGAGAAAGAGAAAGGAGACTAAACTTACCGATATGTTTGCTCTCATTGAAGGCTTCCGGGATCTTCCTGGTAAGAACCGCGTAGACCGTACACACCAGGATGAGGACTATGGGGTAAAAGAAAGCGATCATGTAGCTGGCGTCCACGTAGGAGTCGCAGACCAGCATGTTGTCTTCCCTCGTGGGGTAGTGGTACATGGCCCTTGCTGGAGCCACTATCATCCAAACGACCACGATCAGGACCTTTAACAGAAGATAAAAAAGAATAAAGAAGAAGAAAAGGTTTTATTTTCTGGAATGTGTTAATGAGACTATTTATGGCTTAAGGTTAGCTTTTTGTTGCATAAATGCACATCGTTACAAACTAAGCAGTTTTCCACCAAAGTTGGTGAACACATTTCATATTAAATAATATCTTAATAAGGGTACAGAATACAGTGATTGTTAGAAGTTCAAGTTAAGTATTATTTATTGTGGAATCTATTAGCTTTAAGGTGTTGTTTTTTTAAATATTGAGTTTGATTTGCGAACCCTTAAAAAGTATTCTGTTTTCTGAGACGAATGTTATCGTTGTATAATTATAAAATACTAGCTGTTGCCCGCGACCCCGTCCGCGTGGACTTTCATATAAACTTTGAAACCCTATACCCTACATCTTACTACTTTTTTTGCTTAAAAACCATCCTCTTACATCCAAGAATATTCTAAAAAAAGAATCTAAATCGGTTAAGCCGTTATCGAGTTATGCGCTTACCAACACATTTTGCGATTCATTTTTATATTATAGATTACCTAAACCTTGCTCATTGAAACGTTCTTCTTAAAAGTGGAAACCACATTAATAACCATGACGCTATTTCTGATATTTAATCTTAAAAGACAGACATAGACCCCGATAACTACATTTAATGATAGAATGAATTCACCATTTAGTTACGAGAAAAAGTAAATATAATAAAGTTAGAGAGCCTACTCCGTATACCTTATAAAAAAGGTAATAAAGCTGAGAGCCTAGCCGGAGTAGAGTACATGCGGAAAATTTACGTAGAACTAATTTAAGGACACTCCGGCTGCCTCGTTAAAACCCAACTTTATAGACAACGTAAATGTGATTAACCTTAATCTACGCCACGGAAACGTTCTATTTTAATAAACTAGACATCGATATCTCGTGATGATATCTATTTGACTACAAGTAAAGTCTAGTCAAAATATACGATTCGCTCGAAGTTGGAAATTGCTAAGATAACTGGGAAGTTTTTAACAACGAATTCATTATTAATTCCCTTCGATTCGATATGTGTAAAATATATTTATGGTCAAATTATATCATGATTGATACATATAATAAAAACGTAACGAGTCGCTGTCTGTACATGGAAGATATATGAGAAAAAATATTATAGGAGACCTTTATTAACGCAATAGAACCCAAAACAATGATTTTTGGAATTTTTGTCTGTTTGTTTGTGCACGCTAAAGAAACGGAATTCAGAAACGGATTATCCTATCCAGATGGGGGTCAATGATATATTGTGGTAAGCTTCACTTAACATTTACTGTTTAATTCATGTCAATCGGTTGATAAATAAAAAAGGCAATTTAAAGAATCACGTTGAACTTGCTGAACGTTTGTTGGCGCGGGTTAGGCATTTTCAAAAATGCTGCCCGAAGTCACTTTTCTACGCGGGCGTAGTCGCAGGCACAGCTAGTACCCAATAAATATTAAAGGCAAGTTTCGTTAGTAAGTTAAGTATCATAAAATTAGGTGGAACAAAAATTATTCATGCAATGATTTAGGAAGACTATTTAGATTTTATATAAAAACTAGCTGTGTCCCGCGGTTTTACCCGCGTATTTCCCGTTCCCGGGGCAATACCGGGATGTAAGCTATCCTATCTTTTAAGTTGGATTAAACTGCACATGGTGTGCGAATTTTGTTATAATCAGTTAAGTGGTTTAGGAGTCCACTGAGGACAAACATTGTGACACGAGATTTATATAATAAAAGAAATAAATTTTAACATGTATTAATAAGGACTAACAAACGAGTTACATTAGTTATCAGTTTAGGAAATAGAAGTGTATAATCATAATATATACTTATATATACATACATTTATTTTTTTCTCTTAATATATATAAATCTCATGTCACTATGTTTGTCCTCAATGGACTCCTAAACTGAGAGATATGTACCCGAGCAAAGCCGGGGCGGGTCGCAAGTTATTATATATACATCAATCCCATTTCGGTAAAGGCTCCTTTCTCTTGCCAATATCGTTACTACTGAAACAATATCTTAGCCCACCGTTTTGTAGGTCCGCCAATACACTTCATTCAGATATTAAGTATTAATTAATGAACCTAATAACAGTCTGATTCATCCATTTCCATCCAACAATAGAATAAAACATTCAAAACAATTTGAAAAGGAAATGAACCGCCGATACTTGAATAAAGCTCAGTATTTAATGTTAATTTGTTATCATGGATTTATTTAAGAGATCCTTTGCTTTATATAGAAATATTAATTACAGTATCAGGAGATTAATAATCACCTCTCAAATAACGTTTATTTGCTTATTAATTTCTAAGCGTAATTCTTTTAACTTCGTTTGAAGAAAGAAGGTGCTTCTATTGAAGAAAGTCTTTCAACGGTCTTGCTTAGATTAAACTGAGGTGTTTTATGTAGCCTGATCAATTGATTTTAAGTTATCATATTTATTCTGTTAAAATTGTAGTTATTTATAAAGCTATAACAGTGAATTAAAATTTTGTATGAACGCTGGTATAACATCCTTTTGAAGAAATAGAAGACGTTGTTACAATGACAGATACTCTCTCTCTGTCTGTTAATGGGATAAGTAGAAATTTAGTTAGTTAATAATAATATTAAATTAACAACATAGCACTTTTTAAATTTATAGAATAATTTCTTGACAAATTATAATTAAAAATCTTCTGTTATAGGATAACGTTCCTAATATTTTCAAGAAAAAAAATCAGATTAAGCTAGATTCAAACCGATGTCCTCAATGTCCCACCAGGTCTATTGTTTTCTCCGGGTATTGACACTGCGCGTGTGGATCCGAGGATCACAACTAGTGTACAATATATTATAACCAAAATAACCATTATATCGTGTGAACAGACCGCATGGTGTTGGCTCTAAACCAAACACTGTCAACAGTGATTTAGTTCCGCCACGATGCTGAACACGATCCAAAAACATAATTTATATAATGCTTTTAAACTTTATGATCCCAAAATTCTATCACAGACATTAGTTTACACTCAGCTGAATGTTTTATTTATGTATATTAATTCAATGTTCTTAGCAAGTCCTCGAGCAGAAAAAAAGGTCTAGGGCACATAAACTGTTAGTTTTCTTTTTAACTGTAGTATTGAAAGGTTCGAAATTGAATTAACCACCTCATCAATATATTCTATAAAGAACTACCTCTACTATCAATGAACAGACGAGTATACTATATCATTACTTGAAAATCAGCTCATTCTTTAAAGGACTATGCTGCCACTGAATACATATACAATAATATAATAATTTATATATACATTAGTAACCTTTACTAATACGCCGAGTTTTGAATCGCGCTTATGATATTTGATAGGACCAATTTTGATACGGTTTTTTAACAGACAGAGTGATTTAAGAGAATGGTTTATGTTGATAACACATGCGTCAATGAGGGTAAAACCACTTGTGGTTTCACAAGCCTTGGTTTGTTATAAATACGACTAGCTGTTGCTCGCGACTTCGTCCCCCTTGATTTGTTTTTCTATTATTTCTTTGCTCCTATTGGTCGCAGCGTGATGTTATGTAGCCTAAAGCCTTCCTCGATAAATTGTCTATTTAATAAAAAAATAATTTTTCAATTCGAACAAGTAGTTCCTGAGATTAGCGCGTTCAAACAAACAAACAAACAAACTCTTCAGCTTTATACATTAAGTAAGTATAGATAGATGCAGAAACATCGGGCTCGTCAATTGTTCAGCTGGTTGATCTTCCTTTTGGTTCATAGCAAGGGTACATCCCCCCTTCCTCCTCATACATTCTTACCTGTATAGATACAAGGGCAGCACAGATCGCCAATTGAGAACTGGGGGAGATCAGGATAGGTCGTTTCGCTGAGTGTTTGCTCGCGTTGAATATTCGGGATATTCGATTTGTCTTCGTCAGCAGCGCCGCGTACACCACCGTGAAGCAAAACCCGGTACCGAAACTGGGGAATAAAGTAAATATACCGTAATATGTATAAAGTAAATATAATACCTTCGGTTAGGTGTTAGAGCGATAGTGCTAGGTTGAATTAAGCTAGCTCTATTAAGAAAACCGTTCCTTGTGGTCTTTATACCAACATTTATTCGCTTGTATCATAGATCTTTGACTTTTACATATAATAAAGACAACATTCGCGAAACTATGACACTCATTTTGCTTTCTGATGTCTCTGTCTTCTGATCTCTCGCTGACTATTGAACGAACAATCGTAGCGTAAAAAATCCACTTCTCAAATCTTTTTTTGTTTTTGAAATTGATATAGTGCCTTTGAGTACAAAAAATATGTGCCTTACACAGATGTAAAAATTTTAAGCGCTCACATAGCTATAGAGATAATTCTTCCCATGTAATTTTGATAGAATTAGTAATAATACATTTAGGTTTATATTAAGAATGCTTATAAATAAATAACTTATTTTGTTGGTAATTTGTATTGGGTATTTTATTTAGTATCTATAGTAGATATATATTTGTCGTAAGCTTAACCGAATCAGATAGTATTTGATATAGGTTTCTTTGACTCCATAATGGTTTCTTGTACTAAAATGTAGTTATCTGTAAATCCTGATTTATGTGTGCGAATTTGATAAAACGTTGTACAATTATGTACTGAGAGTATTATTATTATTGTATGTATACATACATTATATACTTATGTTAAGTTACAGAATGGTAAATTTTATTTTAAAAGATGTGTTTTTCCCCCTTTTTTGGAAAAAAGTGTGGGACCCGTGCGAGTTTTTAAGCCGGTTCTTCTCGCCGGGTTCGTTCCCGAACCGGTGGTAGGCACCACGTAGACTTTCTGAAGGCATTTGTTTCAAATTTGCTCAGAAATAAAACGTTTCATTTCATTTCATTTTTTTTTAGGTAGGTGTTGCTCAGTTAGAGTATAACTTGATTCTATATTTTTGACATTTTTTGAATTAAAATAAGTTAGCGATTCTAATAATCGCCGTTCCACTGTTATAAAGCTTACTTCAAACGCGAACACCATGAAATAAAATTTTCTCGTTAATAAAAATTAAAAAACAATATCATCATCAGTCCCTAGAATATCACTGACTAACAGAACTCATAAAATTATTAAACGTATGTTAAATGTTTGCTTATGTTTATTTTTTTTTCAAATAAAAAAAAGAATGAAACATAATATTCTTCATCATTTACCTAAAAAATCAAAGTCGCAAACTAAGCTAACATTTTGTTGTTTTATCCTATACATATGGTTGTCTGGAAGATTCTGATTCCAGCCCAAAAGCTGCTATACTATAAATATGAATTCTAATTTGTATTGTTCTGTGCTTAATGTACCTACTTTAAAAATAAACATGTAAATTTAAACAAACCAAATAAAACTTACTCAACCAAACATCGAATCATAAAATGTTTTTTTTGTCAAAGTAAATGAATAAAAACCACAAAGGAGCAGGAAATTACGCAGTTTTTTTCTCTTATTAGCCGCATAATTAACTATTCGATCTTAGACACGCCCTAGTACGAAGCCAATGAAATAATAACTAACATTTTACTTTGACATGAATGCTCTTTACAATTCCTGAGGGCTTTTATACAAATGAATGAATGAATGAATAGTTATTATAGTCCATTGAGAACGAACACGGCTTACGACAAGGTTAAAGTTTTATAGTAGGTTAATTATAGAGCACATTTTTCAAAGCTTTTACAAATGACAGATGTAAGGATTGACCTTATTACATTTTTTAAAGAGCGTAACCCTGCTGGCATGATCTTGGACAGATTAAACAAATATGTTATGTAAAAAAATAATGTTGCCCTTGGCTCTTCAATTAATACTATATTGGGAGTATTTTGATAATAATACTAAGTAGCTGTAAACATTAATTAAATAAATCTATGACATTTTTAGAATTTTATATAAGTTTCGCAGCCACCATTTTGTTTTCAGTAACTTAATATTAATAACCTACCAAATACTAAAACTTTATAACCTAAAAATAAGGCAAAAATACATAACCACTAGCTCCAACTACTTGCGCAAGTAAGTAGCATCACATCGTAGCGCTTTTTACTAATACTAGTGTATAGCAATACTAACCGTTGTATAGAGCATAGGATGTCGTTAGGCCTGAACACTAGCGCGAAGGTGACCAGGTAGCACATGAGGATACCAGCTAGAAGCACATAGGACAACTCGCGTCCACTTGCGCGAACTACTGGCGTCGAACTGTGACGCACCCAGACACCGCATACGAATCTGAGAAACAAATATTATTATTTTGATAGTGATTTCATACTACATACCTAGTGTAAAACAATGTCGCTTTTTATGTCCCTATATCCCTAAGCTTTAATCTTAAAAAGTACGCAACCAATTCTCATACGGTTTTTAAGGGATAGAGTGATTGAAGAGGAAGGAATATATGTGTACTTTGAAAAAAATATTTCAACAGAAAACCGTTGCGCACGTGCACTTACTTATCAGTTAATAGATGTCGCTATAAATAGGTCGACATTGTTTCGGAAAATTAGTCTCGCAGGCCAGCAACAACTAACAATGACGTCACTATTCAAAAACTCTACTGATGCGTCTTCTGCGTTATATCACAAAATATATTTTTTCTCTTATTCAATATAGCTGGGCACTCACAACCAAAAAGTATAAATCTTTCGCGTCAGTTTTAGAAACAACAATTTTTTATTTGGTCCGGAATGGAAAGCGCACACCAATTTGCGTGGCAACTTTATTGTTAGCAAGCGAAAATAATTTCAACGGCTCTGTTCACTTTTTGAATATCACTTTTTGTCTAGTTTCTTTACGCGCCAATAAAACCTCCCAATTTTGCGGGTTTTGTATCAATCCAATTCATTTAGATGTATCACATTTTTTTAGCTGAATGGCGTGAAGTGTGAAATTTAACGTACCGATTTATCAAATTATATCTAGCATTTTTTAAATCGTATCACTTAATATTTTGACATATTTTATGCGGATTGAAAATATTATCTTAAGAGAGTTTCTCGCCATCTATTTGTAACTTATTAATATAATTAGTTTAGATTAATTCAACAAAATTATGGTAAAAGTAACTTGTAAGTAGACCAAATACTTCAGGTATGGTTAATTGAGTTAGCATCGTGTTATTATGGACCTTTCTAGAGACACATCAATTACAGGAATACTTACGCAGTCAGTAGAATCCCTACAGATGAAAAGGACATAGCACCAATCGCCCAAGCAGAATCTGGTCTAAGGTAAACTTCAGGTATGGGTCGACAGTGGGTGCGGGTGGCGTCAGGTAGAGTTCCTCTAGGACAAACCATGCATGCTGTCTCCACGAATGGGGATCGAATCTGAAAGACATTACTACATATTATACTGTTAGTTAACGATATTTCATTGGTGTTGACGGTCACGTCTTAAGTGTATTTTATGTTTAATTGCATAATGTTGTAAGAGTGACGTAGCACAACTATCTGATAAAAACTTTTTGTATAAATAAAAAATAATAAAATCAACCTTTGCTAATTAGTCGACTCTATGAAAAACATATCTTGAATTCATAGATATTTCTTAACTCCCGTTGACATAAATTGTCTACTAAGTGCCCTTAAGAGTCCTTCTGTTTAACTAGCCTTAGATGAAACGGCGAATTGTATATTCACCTGTGATATTCAAAGTAAGCAGAACTAGCAAAATTGCCTGTCCTGTTTTTATTGCTTGGCGTGCTTTAGCAAAAACTTTGCTATTTTCTTTTCCAATCTAAGCTCCTCCAACTGCAGAAGAACTCACCTCATATTGAGTGCAGTTGAAGCAATGCCAGCAGCAACTTTCTCCTTCTACGTACTGCTTGGCTTGCCCCAGCTCACACTCCGCACTACACACGGACTCAGGAGGCTTTCTTTCACCCCACTTAAATTGTATATCTAAAATAATAAGGAAAAGGCCTTTAAAAAGACTATCTAAAAACTTTATTATGCTAAAATTCTCTTTAGAATGTACGCCATACTATTACCATAATTGTCCAAATCCTACAATATGTCCCCAAAACGTGATCAGACTGATCTTAATTTAAATTTGCCTAAAATTCCTGCCTATCAGTAATAAAAATCCGCAATTAAGGGTTTTGAATGTTAAGTGCTTCGTGACTTGAAACTCATTAGGTTTTAAACGGCAAATCGAAATTCGTCGAAATCAACTGTCCTTGATATATTATTGTCGTAATGTAAGAGTTTTTGAAGATCGTTTACGTTGACAAACACTATTGAAATCCGTTAAATTTGATTGAAATGTTATTTGTAAAATTGGTGATAATTTTAATTTGAAGATTTAATCATGATAAATCTTGGTTGACTTAATCATAATTCGTAAGTGTTCGGCTTACGTTATCGTGGACGAATCTTACAGAGTTAACGACGTGTCATTTAAAGTCTATTTAAAATATAACTAAGTCACTTCAATATCTCTTACAGCCAATATACATGTCTCTCATCTTATATAGATTTGTAGAAAAAAGTCGGCTTAGAAATCGTAATTTTAACTATGAATCGATGTCTTTGTCACTTTACAGTCTATAAAATCAGACAACTTCAAGAATGTGGCGAATGGGAAGTTACAGTAATTAGCCAAAGATCTTCGTCAGCAGTGTCCTCAGATAGAAGTAAAAGTATTCTCACCATCAACACTAAGCTGCAACTCTCCATCCAGATACTGTCCGACCTTCACCCAGTGGTAGACTCCTCGTGCCACTTGCTTGAAGTGCAGTATATTGTAGCGAGCTGGTCCATCTCCATTAGCGTCGAAATGGAACTCGTCACCTGTTAGACCTGAAATTAAGTTTGTGATTAGTAACAGGCTTTAGAACCAATTTAGACACCAAAATTTAATGGACGTAAACCTGGACGACGAAATGAAATTTATTTATGATATGTTTTTCTAATACTAACTGCACTTATTTGTTAATCATTTAGCAATGGGCAACGGTAGCAAATAACATATTATCTGACTTTATCTATTAACGTAAAAATGAAATAAGTATTACGGACGTGATTTCTTCTTGAGATTTGACTTTTTAAAAAGAGGTAAATATTAATTGTAAGTAAAGATAATATTTATAGTTAATTTTAATCTTAATCTAATATATCTAGTGTAACATATCACTATATAATCTATACAGTAGTATGTTACAACTAACTTTTCTTTAATTAAATAAGTACTTAATTTAAAGAAAGTCCTATCGCTGTTGACCTACCAGTAAAGTTGACCTTCCTCAAGTATCGCAGCAGCTCAGAGCCGCTGGTGGGTCGCATCGCGTCGCACAGGCCGTACCTGCCGCCACACACTGTAGCATGCATGTCCCTGTTAAATACATATGGATCATATAAGAGTTTATATGCGAGAAGACAGAACCAGGAATTAGTAATCAGTTCTTATTCTTACGAATAGAGATTTGTTTAATGGAAATTTTGCGAATTTTTTTAATGGCAAGTGATAGCGACTTATTAAGCCTACTTTCCACTTATTTACTGGGTTAGAAACAACTAGAACGTGTTGCTACTAGACTACTAAGACTACTCTTGGTCATGATATACGGGTCCCATTATTTGACGACGCGTTTTTTAAAAGTCCAGTTCAAACATGGCCATACCAAATAAAAAATCAAATTATAATAATATACGGTTTAAGAGGCAGCATAACTATATCATTCTTACTTTAAAAGGTAAGTATATAGGTCAGTTTGTTAGTGACATCATTGGAAGATCTGTCCATTGATCGGTACCAATCTCCTAAAACTATACTGATTTTTTCTGCCTAGAGCATATAAAATAATATTCCCGTATACATTGACTAACGATATAATGATATAGCACATCAAGTGCTTAAAAACATCAAGCCTGATTATTTATTTGCCTGTCGGGTCAAAGCAAATGTTAATAGCGACCCTAAAATGTAGGAGAAAATTTAATTTCATTAATTGCAAGGTGAAAGGGAAACGTGAATGTATTACGTAGGTGATCCATCAAAAGGCCTATGAGGTTTTTGTAAATTACCTCTGGTGAATTAGCCTTTTTTATTTACCGAACAATTTCTATGTAGTCTCATGACGTCACAGTACTGTCCGGTTTCACTCGGCTTTTTATAAATATGGGTCTTCGGTGTTATGATAAAAATTGCTTATACTCACTTATTTGGAATATTTGAACACTATTTTAATTAGCATAGTAAATAATTATGGATTCCTTAATTAAATAGTTCCTATAGAATAAGCTTTCTTCTGTTTGTCCCTAAGTAACTTTAAATCTTTTAAACTACGCAACCGATTTTCAGGCTGTTTATTTATCAGATAGAGGAAAGTTTATATGTATAGTACATGCATAATTGCAACCACAGGGCGCAGCTAGAACATAATAATTCTAAACAATACATTTAGCAAACAACCACCAGCCAACGTTGTTTTAACTCGGTCACAGCTAAAATTCTCAGTCGGCATAATTGTATAATTTATCGGAGCCTCCACTTGACTACTTGTAATTAATCATAGTAAATTATTGCCTACTCCGGCTGCTTCAAAGCCCAGCCATTTACCAGCTTTATGAGATATTCCAAATTACTTTCGGTTTCTTTCATTCTTTTTTACAAATAGGCTCTTTAAGTACTAGAATGCACATGTTTAAAATGTTTAGATCTTTAAAACTTCGCTAAGGTTTTTATGTTCGTTCTTATAGTCGATAGAGTGATTCAATAGGAATACTTTAAAGCATAATATAAATATATATAATAATAAATTAATATCTATAATTAAGTCAGCCTAATTTTGAAAAGATCTAAATAGAATTTCATAGATCATCGATACAAAACACGTTAAGACAATGAATTCACTGTGTTCAATAATAATTTATAACGTTAAGTGTTAAGATGGCTTGTTACTTTTAATGTGGTTATTTCTTTTTAGTTGCCTGCTTCAGAGACTATTATTTTCTGGTGTCTTTTCTTATATCGAACTGCAGCTTCTATTTCAAGAAAGCTGTAAAATAATGGCATCTTGTTAAGACTATATCTCTCCTAAAATCTTCGGCTTCCAGTGCTTCCACTTAGAAAAGGAAATGCAGAGTTATTTCTAATGTTGATGATGCCAGTATTAGAAGGCACTTTTCTGTGGAAGGGTTGTAGTTAAATATAAAGATAGCGACATTCCAAGCAATGGGCATTTAAATACTTAACGGTAAGACTGGTACATATAAAATAACAATTCTACCAACAAATAAAACTTGTTTCAGATTCCTATGCTACAGAACTTTAAAAATAAAAAAGTCAAACAAGAAAATGTATTCGTAATAACCTAGTGACGGCTGCTTCCTGCCTATAACGAAGCTTATGAGAAATTACAGAGGTTTTTTATTCCGGGGTACATAGCACAAATAGATGAATAGTCTTACCCATATTTATGGAGTGTTAATTTATTTGTTATGTGATTATTAAGATTGAATAGCTTGATGGAAAGCGCTGGTATCATCCTGATCGCAGAGCTCATCTGAGATTCTTCTGAGAGTTTTTTAAAAGAATAAAGGTTTTGAGAATGTAGTATAATATTAATTTTGGGGGAGTATCGGCAGATTATTTCGTGGGGGCCGGTGTCAGTGACATCTAATCACTGCGTTAAGACGGAGCATAGATGGGTTTTGGTAGATTTTGGTAGAATTCCGACAAACCCGTAATCTTCTACTTAAGGCTTATCTTATACTATTATCTTATTAGGATTTCTCCACTACTGTATTCTATTACTCTACTTTTTTTTTTTTTTAATCTATATTTAATTAGGAGGATTTTTCAAATTTGAAAATGTGTCCCCCATGATAGTTGCAAAGAGTTAGGTACATGATATATCTAAAACTATATAATATTACCTCTAGACCTTAAAGCTACATTAACTATACTATATAACATCCTAGCCGCATCGGATTACTCTACTTTTTTAGAGAAGAAGTCTTACCAATCTAAGAATGTGTCCGGCTCAAATCTAAATTTTTCTATTCCATGTATGTGTACATCGTGTTTTGTCAATATAGTGTTTTTTTTATTTATTATTATTTCTGGCAGTCATTAGCTGTAGATTTGCGGTCTTTCGGCCCATAGCTTAAAAGTCTTAACCTTCTAACCACTAAAGTAGCCTTTAAAATACATAACCCTCATTAAATCCATCGGTTAAGTAAATAGTCCCCATTAAAGCTGACGAGTAATTTTCGTATGTTCAAGATAAGTGACTAGAAATTCAGGTCACGTTTTTGAAATCATTAATACAGCTTTATGGAGATAATTAACAGACTCAAAGCTTTTTGATACTTATTACACTGTACCCTTTGGGATTATAACGATTAAAAGTATCCTAATTATTCGGTTGATGTAGTTTTGATAGTACCTTCGATGACGAAGGTATATAAAATACCTACAAATTAAAATTAAATACTCGTAAGTCATTACTTTCTTTATAATATAAAATCGATTTTTAATTGAAAAAATATACACCGTCTTAAGAACTAACAAAATAAATGTATTATGATTACTTTGTGTAAAAAGTAGCTTTCTTCAGTTTGTGTGTTTTTTTTCATACAGAGTAATTAAAGTGGACGGTGTATACTGTATATGTGTAATACTCGCATAAATGCACGACAAACCACGAGGCGCGGCTTGTATTGTACACAACGAAATATCGAAGTTATATATTACTAGCTGTTGCCCGCGACTCCGTCCGCGTGGACTTTCATATAAACTTTAACTTTCCTTAAAAAGTATCCTATGTTTTATCTCAGGCTCTAGACCATCTGTGTACCAAATTTCATTACAATCGGTTCAGTAGTTTTGGCGTGAAAGCGTAACAGACAGACAGACAGACAGACAAGAGTTACTTACGCATTTATAATACTACCTTATTTTTGACTTCTGCGCAGGTTTCGTTCAGCGTTAAAGATTCGTGACGCGTACTATACTTAATACATTTGGTGTAGTAATAATACAAAGTCTACTGTGCTAAGGCTTGTGGGATCGTTATAAGCTATTAAAGTGTTGATTTATAATATTAGTATGGATACGTTTTTCTATGCGTGTGCAGATATTATACTTGTAGTTTTTGGTTTCGATTTCGGTTTCTGTTAAGGGTTTTTTTATGGTTACAGTCGTAGTTAAGGTTACCTTATTTAATCATAAACCTATCCTGTGACTGCGCTTATCATATTTTCAAAAATCACAACAAGATATATATACATTGAACCCTTAGTCGGCTGTCAGTTGTTTCAAACGAACAGACGTAAGCAATGTATACATAATGTATGAGGGAAGCCCAGGAAGGGTTGAAATAATATTTTCACGAGGTAGCTGGTTCATATTCAGGTTAATTAACAAGATTGTTTTTGTATTTGATTAAAAGGTTTTTAGAAGTTGCCGTTATATATTGTAAAACATGTTTCGATTAATTATTTAGATGAAACAAAAATATATAGTTCATTAAAACTATATTAGCTTGGCTGTGAATTTTTTTTTATTAAAAATATTTCGATTAGGACAATTTTAAATATGGCCAAGTACCATTTAGATCAAGTCTAATATAGTATAATATAAATTGCGATTTTGAGGTTCAAATATATAATTTTTTTGGTTAATTTCCCTTGCTGGTTAACGGTCGGTGGCTACAAACGTCGCGAATGTGTTGACGTCGCGTCGTTTAAATTTGCTTCGTGCAGTAGTACAGGATAGCACTACTGCTTTCTTCGACAATGGATGTGGGTTCGATTTTGCGTTGTATTAATACAGACCTGAAGTATTACTACATCCTATCCTACTAATATTATAAATGTGAAAATTTGTGAGAATGTTTGTATGTTTGTTATTTTTTCACGAAAAAACGGCTCGACCGATTTACTTGAAATTTGGTTTGTGGATAGGTGATATCCTGGATTAACACATATGATACTTTACATCCCGGTGTTGCCCCGGGAACGGGAACTACGTGTAACCGCGGGGCACGGCTATACTTATCTATACTAATATATAAAGCTGAAGAGTTTGTTTGTTTGTTCGTTTGAACGCTCTAATCTCAGGAACTGAATTCGTAGGATAGGATGTAGTAATACTTCAGGTTCGAATTGAAAAATTCTTTTTTATTGAATAGACAATTTATCGAGGAAGGCTTTAGGCTACATAACATCACGCTGCGACTAATAGGAGCGAAGAAATAATGGAAAAACAAACCAACGGGGACGAAGTCGCGAGCAACAGCTAGTTATTTATAAAACACAGATACATCTCCAAGCAAAGTCAACCGTTTCATTCATTTTCGCAATTAAATATAAGTCACTCGAAGAACTGTTTGACTTCCAAGATGCGAGACAGCTTTTAATTATTAAAACATGAACTCCAAGTGACATACGGTTTCATAACTTTGTTGACTTTGGAAAGATCTTATTCGTCATAAAACGACTGTTTGTTTAACATTGATTGAACACAGCTTTGCGTAGCTTGTGTCTTATACATTTATTTTGACACTAGCCGTGCCCGCGACTTTGCCCGCGTGGAAAAGTGACTTTGGGCAGCATTTTTGAAAATGCCTAACCCGCGCCAACAAACGTTCAGCAAGTTCAACGTGATTCTTTAAATTGCCATAACTTTTTTATTTATCAACCGATTGACATGAATTAAACACTAAATGTTAAGTGAAGCTTACCGCAATATATAATTGAAAACCCCATTTAGATAGGATGAGCCGTTTCTGAGATAAGCGTGCACAAACAAACAGACAAAAAGACAACAATTTCAAAAATCATTGTTTAGGGTTCTATTGCGTTAATAAAGGTCTCTTGTAATATTTTTTCTCATATATCTTCCAGGCACAGACAGCGACTCGTTACTGTGCTTGTAGTTTTAAGGGCGCCATATAGTTAGAGAGACACCTGTGAATAAAAGCCTTTTTGTTGGTAAATTTATTTTAAAAATGAGTCTATAAATTAAAGGAATAATCCTTTAATTTACAGAACTGATTTTGATCCTACATCCTACAAAACACTTTTCATGGTAGTATAAAACAATCTTACTCCAGGAAAAGTCTAAGGTTAAATGGATGCCTCGCCCAGGTTAAGAATTTTAAGACCTTTAGATCACCAATAAACCAATCACATTACAATCCTTGTTCTTCGTAAACCACAGGTCTTTTCAGAAAGTTCCTTTTCGTTCAACGGTAAACGAGGTTGAGTTCACCAATTGAAGACCTCTCAAAGGTAGTTTGAAAGCAAAGAAACACTACACGCACAAATAGGTAAAAGCCTGCCGATTCCGTGAGTCGTGCCAAGATTAGACGCTCAGAACTCCATTTGAGATATGCGGAGTGGAAATGCCGAGTGAACAGGAAGTTTCGTGATATAAATAAAACAGCTGTTTTGTTGTTTCGAATATCGACTGTTCACACTTTAAATATTAAGTACTTAGATAGATAGATTATACTATACATTAAATGAATATATTGAAGACAAAAACCCTTGGAATGATATTTCTTAACGCTCGTGGGACAGTGACCTTTTCATGTATAAATATTATAATAGTCAAGTTTTTGTTTATATTAACAATTGTATGTTCTTATTTTTTTTAAAAAGAGCGACTATCAGAGTTTCTTGCCGGTTCTTCTCTGTAGAAACTGCCTTCCGAACCGGTGGTAAATGTTTTGTAATACCATGACGATTCAAAAGTGTTACTTTAAGTAGCCTAATTGAATAAAGATACTTTTGACTTTGACTTTGATTGATCTATCTATCTATCTAAGTATAGTACGCGTCATTTATGTTTAGCGCTGGACCAGAATAGCTGCAGATCAGTAGAATCGCGCTCGTAATTGACGTATTGGTGAGAGAAAGACAACACGACTGGGACAACTAATCAACGCTCGCGCACCCGACGATCACTCGCCCCGCGCGCCGCGCCGTTACCTCGATACCTTATTTTTGACTTCTGCGCAGGTTTCGTTCAGCGCTAAAGATTCGTGACGCGTACTATACTTAATACATTTGGTGCAGTAATAATACAAAGTCTTTTGTGCTAAGGTTTGTGGGATCGCTATAAGCTATTAACGTGTTGACGTTAAAAACAGATAAGGAAAGGACTTATGACATTTAGGATTTAGGATTCCTCAGTTTAAAATCGCTTCGTGCAGTAGTAAAGGATAGTACAACTGCTTTCTACGCTGATGGTTGGGGGTTTGATTTTGCGTTGAGTTTAAAAAAGGCGTTCTGAAGTATTACTACATCTTATGACATTACATACAAAATTCACTAGTTGTAGTGAATTTATTTCCAAGCTTTTGTGCTAAGGCTTGTGAGATCTATCCTGGCTTGGAAAATAAATTTGTAATTTACATTTGACGTGTCTTTCTAGGGTCTAGGTTTCTATGTATGTTTGTGTTTACCACAGAAAAGTATCTAATAATAATGATTATTAATATTATTATGTAGTCCTAGAATGGACATCAGGGGCGGAGGTGTTTACCATCAGACTAATGAATCCTGATGTACCTATTCGCTCGCTTACTTTAACACAACTTCATTTAGTCTTACGCAAAGTAGAAATTATGTTTTGTCTGCTGTATAACAGATATATTACATATGCATTTCTTCCTTTTTTAAACACACATATAATAGGTATGTAGTACCACCAATTTACCACATATATACAAGTAAATTATACATGTATCAGGGATCGAACCCACAACCCCAAAAGGCAGTAGTGTATCCACTGCACGATGCGGTCGTCATATACAACGAATATAAAAATTTTCCAACTTTATGAAACCAAATGTAAAGTGGAAAGTACGACCATATTGTTAGAAGTTGCAGCCAAATAAAATTTACCGAGTACTGGCATCCAGCCAGATTAATACTTCTGCACAAGTGAATACGGATGGAGAAAACTGTTTACACTTTACGATGTGGAATACGATGTACAGTCGCATGCAAAAGTATTTTGAAAAATTAAACTAACATGTTGACACATTTTTTAAATTGATCAATTTAAATTGGTTTTATTTTGTTAAATTGTTTTCTTTTTTTTAACTTTATAACTTTATAAGTTGTATTTGGAACGAATGTTCTAATTTGAGTGTTAGTGCGATGTCGGATTTTTGATACGTAATTAATATTTAGTGGGGTTATAGTTTAAAAACAATAGCATTAAAAAGAAAAGTTCCCAAGATCTGAAGTGTACACCAACAAAATCGCATCATATTTGATTTAATATCTTAGGTCTGAAAGGGTAACAGACGGAGTTACTTTCGCATTTATTACTGAAGCCTTTTCTATTCATACGGCTTATATGATCTTTCAATATCACATCGTGAACTGTAAAAGGCGGTAAATATATTACAAAATTTAAACGAATCCGACCGTCGAAATTCGCCCTGGTTTTTTTGCTAGACTTTTTGACTAGTTAGCGTTACAACTTCCCAATTTGTTCCGCCTTTATTTGTGACTTTATTTCTTAAGTACCTTTTGTTGTTTTACTACGTGTCATATATTGTTAGATAAGTGACTTACTTAAATAAATGGCTCATACGCGCAAATACTCATAGACATTTATGTGTTTAATTAATTACTAACGGAAAATCTAAGCGTTAATTTATTTTTAAAACGGGAAAGTACAGATCGTGCTTTTTTAAATATTGTAAAATAATTTCCTTGTTTTCAAGAAGCGACAATGTGTGAAATACGATTCGTTTCAAAACAATAAACAAAAGTCGGTAACACATTAGTACGGTATTTACAATACATTCAATTAGCGAGTCGTGTTCAAACATTTATTATTTGTAAACACACAAAGCTCCCTTTCAAATTTCCGCTCGTCTGTTTGTGAAATAAAATATTTCAAACAATCATAAGCCGCTTTCAATTTTGTTACGTTTCTTTTTGGAGTTAGCAAATAGCAAATAAACTAGGAAATATCATTGTAAATAATAGATAACATTTTTTGTCATACCATGATTCAAAAGTGTTCCTATATGTAGCCTAGTTGAATAAATATATATTTAAAGTAGCCAGCCCAAAGCGACTTTGTTCACGCTGTACTAAAAAACTGTGTTGCAAAATTTACAATTCATACTTATATGTCTTAGATTTGAATGTCTATAATGGCTTGGCCCATAGGTCCTCCTACTGGTTTAGTTTTAATACATGTATTTAGGACATACATATAAGTCGAACAACAATGTTACCTAATTATCAAATAAGAAGGTCTAAAAAGATTAATTAAAAAAATGTCATAACAATTTCTTTATTTCGCATGTCTAAAGGTTTTACTTATTTATTGCATTCCTGATTCATCTCAAATTAAAAAAAAATGCTTTCAAATTTTTTAAAAACCTATTGCTAATCGAAATCATTGATTCGCTGGTAATAATTTTGATAAGATCAAAAGCCTATCACAGAGTAGCTTCAAGTAATAAATCCGGAGCGATCTAAAAGAGAATATCCGATGTAATAAAGTAGTTCATTGGTACAACAAAGCTGCAAATGCAGTTAAAAGCCTCCTCATATTTCCGAGCGATGGCGGACAAGTGCATTGTAATAGCTAAGCCGGCTTAAAGCGAGTCGCCCGAGAGCACTTTACTGAGATACAGGGTGTCCTGATATTGAAAAATTTAAATTACCTTGTAATTTTAGCTAACAGTACTTTACTGAGATATCGCGTGTGCTGATATTGGGCAACTTTTATAAGCGTGCAATTGGTAATCAAACTTTTTGTGTGACGGTGAGTACGTTGTTGGCCTTTGAAAAGGGAAACTATGACTTTGAAAAAAAAAGTTCGTAAAGGTAGTTTATTCGGAGTCTCGTTGCCATAGCACTACCTAACTCTGTTTTGTTTAGATTTGTAAAAATAAGTGCCTAGTGCCTACCACCGGTTCGGGAAGTGAAATGTCCAGGTGTGACTAATAAAATGAGGTCCTTATGAGCGGTAATTTAAACAAAAAATGCATAGATTTTCATGTGTTAATAAGACATTTTTATTTCTTTAGATAATATATGATCTCTTCCTTAAAAAACTATCCAATCTAGATGAAAATCACATTTAAAATATATGAAAAAAATAAATAATCCTTTCAGTACCATTTAATTATTGTAATATGGTATAAGTATAAGATAGTCTTACTTAAACGAAATATATTTGTTTTAAATTGTAAGACATAAATTTATTATATTAGTTTCAAACACAACAAAAGAAAAATAAGGTGAAATTCAAACGCCCTGTATTTTATATTGTACCCACTCGACTCGGCTGAAGATCGAAGCAGGATCTTTGAATGCTGCAATTTTATTGCAGATACCTAACAAGGTACAATAAGCTCAACGACTCGCAAACATTGTTGCGGTAGTGTGGGATTTATACTATACTAGCGACCAGCCCCGGCTTCGCACGCGAATATTATGCAAGTATAATACATATAAACCTCCCCCTTCAATTACACTATTATAAAAAAGCGACTTTTTTATAGTATGTAGTCATTTCTCTCGCAAAAAGGACAGCTAAACAACTTTAACTGAATTAGCCAGGAATAAAACGCATTCATAAGTATTTATTATTTATATTAACTGTGATATAAAATACGAGCTGTTACCCGCGACTCCGTCCGCGTGGAATTTTATATCAACTTTGAACCCCTTTTTTCCAGTTAAAAAGTAGCCTATGTTTCTTCTCAGGCTCTAGACCATCTGTGTACCAAATTTCATTACAATCGGTTTGGTAATTTTGGCGTGAAAGCGTAACAGACAGACAGACAGACAGAGTTACTTTCGCATTTATAATATTAGTATTAGTATGGATCCTATGTATTAATTTAGGGTTTAATCTCCCTGTGTGCCTTCAGTCAAATCCATTCGTGGTTTTGCGTAAAACAGTGCCAAACATACTCACATACTTTCGCGTTTATAATATTAGAAGTAATAAGTACAGTCAATTCAAACTTTGAACTTTGACTTCGTAGCAGATCACCGCTACGACGTAGCCGATAAAATGTCACCTGTTCGTAGCGGTTGTCAGTTGTCACTGGCTTGTTCGTTCGTTCGCAAAGTGAGCAGTGAAAGAGGTGTCACTAAAAGCTGTTACCGCCGTGACGTGAGTGAGGTCACGGTAGGGTCACGACATATTGGTTATATTTGAAAGGGATTGAAGAGATGAAAGTTTAAGGTTTACTGGGCTTGAAATTAATAATAATGTTTTGTTAAAAATGTTGATATATAAATGTTAATAGAACTAAGTAGGCTAAAAAAATATTAAAGTATCAGATTTTTTTTTTATTCTGAAGTCTCGATGTTGCTCGAAAAAAAATCTGTAGATAACGGAAAAATAACATATACATTATACAATATACATATATGTAATTTTTCCGTTATGTAGTTGCCATAACAAAGCTGTAATTAGCGTGGGATGTCGCTGTGTATAAATACGCGTCCTAAATACATAATCGTAATAAGGTAAGATTTTTATTAATCTACATATGTCACCACTTATGCGACAATGAATGCAATCGCGTGCCAATCTGAATGTTGAGGTCACTGTCACGTTAGAATCGATTTTCTTTAATTGTTTACGTAATAACTGTATTATTATAGATATTACTGTGTGAGGTTGAATATTTCTTGAAATTATGTTGAAGCATCAGTAAAAATCAAACAAGAAAAGTATTATAAGCTCACAGACAAATTTAAAACTCCATAAGATATAATATCATATACGCGTTGAGTTTGTTAAATCGTGGCTCACTGCAATCGCCCGCGTGACAGTGAATGCATTATACGTGACGCTGACAAGCTCATTGTGGCACGTTGGTATCATTTTTCTTCTATATTTTTATTGTAAGTGATTCTGTGAGTCTGAATTTTTGAATTTGTTGTTACTTAAATACAAAAACTTCATAAAAAACAAACGAAACGGCTCTCGAACAAATACGGACAGGAACTTTTCAACAACGAGCGTACACTCGCGATGTCAAGTATGACAACGCGAGTGGTTACGGGCGGCGCTGATCACGTGACACGGCAACTCATTTGCCCCCTTTTATTAAAACTAACGGTAATTTTAAATAAGATCACATAAAGTTAAACTCAGTGAACAATTATTTCCTATGGACGGGAATTAAAAAAAAACTAATACTGTATATATGTCGGAGTGAGGTTAAGTGACAGTTAGTACAGACAACACACTCGTACAATTCCATAAGTCAGGCGAGATGGGGACGGACTAAAAGAGGCCACTTTTGCTTTTGAGGTCGATACGTTCACATCTCCTAATTGTGACTGTTCGGACGGTTCACTCCTGATTCTTTCTTATTAATTAATTAACTGATTAATTGAAGATCATTGCAAATAGTTGTTATTGTTTAACTAATAAACAGACTTTGTTGACTTTGTTTGAATAAAGTTCTATCTATCTTGTTCCAGTTAAACTATTTATCTCGCCATGGCTGGGCACCGGTTTGGTGGGAATCGTCGCCCATTCTCACCAATTTTGCTATACTACAATAGATACATATAAATGTTAAATGTCTTAAACAGTCGAATAGGGATAATACACGAGGAGAAAACAAATGGAGTGAATCTAAAAGAAATATCATGAAAGGTGTTTAGCTTGTTATACGTAGCCTCGCTGCAACCGTCTCCGTGGCAGTGAATGCATAATACGTGACAGTGACAAGGTCGCCGTGTCACGCTAGCGTGCATTCACTTTTATTGGCGCGCTTGTTTGCTTTGTAAATGTGTAGTTAAGCCTATGGGTACGTTTATAGCGTAAAGTTAAATGTATGTCAAAGTAACAGTTAAAATAAAAGGGTATATTATTCTACTTGTGAAATAAAGTACGTATTAAAGAAAAAATGTATGTATTGTATTAGTTTGTACGGTTGAATTTTGTTAATGAAAAACTAGCGGGGCACTAAAAATAATACGAATTATCGTCTCTTAGAATTTTTTAAGGAAAATGAATTGTAAATCTTTGACTGTATACAACCAACAAAAAAACACCACAGTTACTCATACAGTAAATACAAAAATAGCTTAATATTACATTAAAGGCAACGGACACTCTTTGTATAATTTGATATGGTTGTAATTGATACATTGAGGTTAATAATATTGAAAATATTTTTAATATTTTCTACCTACCTATAGCTCGTTACTTCATTCGTTCAAAAGCTATTTCCGTTTATGTTTGATAGAATTTTTTGTAAGTAGGGACAAAAATCTTGGGGCAAAATCTGCAGTAAATGGTAGTTTTATTTATCCAATTTCTAGCTGACGATCAAGGTATATTGATGCGTCATCGTAGTAAACGAACACGTTTTTTCTTCGCCAAATATGTTACTAAATATACGAAGTACGTGACAAAAATAACGTGACACGCTTTATGATTAATCGTGCCATGTATATGGAAGTAATTATTTTTAATGTAACTTATTAGCTCGTGTTTAATATAAGATTAAAAGCACGCAAATGCTATATCGTTATAAGTATAATGTGTCTATTATGAATCGTAAATTGTAGGGTTACGAAAGATATTTTTTTGTCCTTTGGCAATCAATTTTTGGGTTTGATGAGTTTTCAATTATTTATTGGCATTCGAAAAAAAAAACACCAAATAAACGAAAGTGTAAAAGCAAGGAAAATAGAATGACCTGAAGTTATGATAAAGTAAAAGTGATTGAAATTGATTATTTGATAAGTTAACTTTATTTTACAAATTTCAAAAATCGTTATTTAAAACAAAAGTTTACTTAAGGAATGTAAGCTAGTCAAATACAAAAAATACCTTTTTGGAAATTATTCAAAATATTGGTAAATTAAAATTACAACAATTAATATTGAAATGAATATAATATATGCTGCTGATCAAAGCATTTATATTAAAATAATACTCAATTTCCTAATACGAAGTCAATCCTTCTCTTACACTAAGCCCACAATTCTTGGAACATTCTCTCGAGATACAATTTCAGAGCAGATAGAATTGTTTATCGTTTTGTCTTAAATGAAATTCCGCTTGTGGTTTCTATTTGAGAGCAATAAAGTTAAGAAAACGGGGTTATTACATACCCTTCTAGTGCTTGCTTTAAAAAACGTTTGGTAATTGCTTCCTAAATACCAGTATCTTTCCATTACATAATAATAATAATAACATTTTAGGACGAGTACGAGGCTTTTTAAATACAATCCTACGTGAAGCAGAGCTTGTGTTACGAAAATAGAAAACGGATAAATCTATATATATATAAAATAAAGACGGATTTTTTTACAATACTTATCGACTCGAGATCGGTTAGACTAATTTTAATGGTTTTTGTTCGTTGGATTTGTCCCCACCCCGAATAGCAGAATACATCTTAAAAATGATAAAAACTTTTCAAATCTTATATGAAAGTCCACGCAGGCGGAGTCGCGGGCAACAGCTAGTGACATATATAAAAATATGTATATTTTTAATGCGTACAAAATATAGCTATATAATTAACATAAGCATTAATAAGGTGTAAATGTTGCGAAAAACAAAGCTACGTTTGTTCTCTTTAAAAACTTTTTCAACGTAATTCCGAAAACCCTTTGCAATAAGGGAGGTTATTGGAAAATCCGAGCTCAAATAGGCCTTCGATTGAACGTCATATAAAAACACTTGGGATTTATAAACGTTATACCGTATTTTATTTTCATGTATATTATACAGGGTTGATGCGATTATATAAATCCACGTAGGTACCTATATAAAACGTAGCTAATACTACTGTCGAATAATTCAAATTTTTCTAACATCTAAAATAAAAAAGTTTTTTTTTTGAACAAAGTAAATAGTTTATAAATCATCTTCAAATTATGAAAACATTGTTTATAAATATTTACAGTTTACACTGACCTTGTGTGTGCTCAATGCGGCAACGTCGCATAATTTTTTCTTAAGATACCGCCGACAAGCTTCCATAATGCATATTTCAGTTTTGATTACATTACGTGTTTAAACAAGTTTCAACTCACCCGCACAATATTGCTACGTTTATTATATTAGTAAATGTGTAGTTATAGCACGATGTCGTAATTTTCTTTAATAATTTAATTACAACGGTTTGCAACATTAACTTTTTAGTTTATGAAATGCTAAAATAATGCGATCTTTTATTTAATTTATAGTGTTCACATCGGTAGCATACACTTCACCCGTAAATCGATATCATACCATTGTACTGTTTCCTTTGTTAATTTATTTTGCAAATACGACACTAGTACATTTAATTATACTAACACTGTCCACAATAAAAAACCTCGAATAATCTCACAATATGTATCCAATCACAATAATAAATATAAAACTGCCACAAAATTGATACTAAAACACTAATAACTACCGTATAAGGAGCGTGCTTCACAACAATAAAAAAAGCGCGGGCGCATCTCGTTGCGTAACGTCCATCCCGAATCGATGACATATTTGCACTAATAAAAATTTGATTTTTCTACCCGTTGCCAACTGCCACGGTGACCGGTGACCTATTTCTTTTTCTTTCACGCCCATTAAATTAAAGTATTACTTCTTTATTTATCATAATCATAACATTGAACGACTAATGTTTTGCTCACTCTGTCTTCCTTATCAAACTGGAATAAGAGTCATTTTCGTATAACTTCTTGCATTTTAGAAATTGTAATACAAAGACAAGAGCGGCAACGTCTTTTATGTAATTTTAAGGTGTATGCAGTAAGACCCTTGAATAGAATCTCACAGCTGATTAGTGCAGATATTATTAAATAGCAAAAACTTAGAAAATTTATAACGACTAAACTACTGATGCTATTTGAAAGAATATTTTAATAATCGATTGCGGGCAACTTCGCAGACTCTTCCACGACTAACCATTTTGATACTTCTTAAGTTCTTAGTATTTGTGTAAAAAATAAACCGACTTAAATCGAAAATTAAATCGAAGTCGGTTAAAAATAGAAATAAACCGGCCACACATGAATGGACGTTCTCGAAATTTTCAATCAACGAGAAAGCGAATATTTTACTAAAAAAGTGAAAACTTTATTAATTTGCCGAAGTCAAACGTTTGATCTAATAAGTAGGGAATTTTTCGTTTTCGATTATTTTATTTGAAAATCATTATTAATATTTTAGTCCTGAGAGACCTTCTAAAAATACTACTTAGTTGTGATTCTTTGTAATAATAATCGCAGCTCGTGTATTTTATTTTTTCATCAAAACATAAAAATTTAGTAATAAATATCAAGTCACTTTTAGATAAAAATCTATAATAATATAAAAACATCAATCGCCAAATGTGTTATTAAGTGCGAGTTATGCAGATAACAGTTAAACCGATTTTGACATTTTTTTTGTTTTTTAGGTATAGGTCGCGTCACGAATGTTTAGCGCTGGACGAGAATAGCTGCGCATCAGTAGAATCGCGCTCGTAATTGACGTATTGGTGCGAGAAAGACAACACGGCTGGGGAACCAATCAACGCTCGCGCGACCGACGATCACGCGCCCCGTGCGCCGCGCCGTCCCCTCGATACGATACCTACCTTATTTTTGACTTCTGCGCAGGTTTCGTTCAGCGCTAAAGATTCGTGACGCTACCTATACATCGTGAACGAAATCACGTCGCTTTTTAATAAAAAGCCGTATCGTATAATTTTGAAGTTACATTCAACAAGATTACACTTACTGCCGATGTAGTAATTAGTTTAAACCCTGTAACGTAACCAAATGAGTTACTGCGAGAGACATCGGTGCCGCTAACTAATAAATTAAGTCAACTTCTCATATACACGACATTAATTTACATTTGCGTGGCATAAATTCGCAAGAGCTAAACGAAAGGCAATTGGAATAATTGTTTCTGGTATGCTACGCAATTAGGTCTGCCTAAGATAGCAGAAGATAAATAATCTGGACATATGTCGGACTTGCCTACCGAGGGTTCTCTAAGATACCTAAATATAAATATTACATATTTTCAGGACATTTATACAAAGCGCCATCTAGTTCCAAGCTAAGCCGAATCTTGTGTTATGGCAACTAGATAACGGAATAAATTACATATACATACTTTTCTTTTGTAAATAAATACATACAATCACCCAGACCCCAGAAAAATACAAATGTAAATTAGAAATATGTATATTTTTTCGGTGTGGGAATTGAACCCACAACCCTTCGCGCAGAAAGTAGTTGTATTACCACTGCGCCAAGCGGTCGCCAAGAATTCTGAAATGCTAAGATTACATTAAGACAATGGTAATATTATAACTCTATTTTATTTCAAAGCTTTAACGATATTATTGGAATGTCTTTCACATAATATAGATATAGTACGCGTCACGAATTTTTAGCGCTGAACGAAACCTGCGCAGAAGTCAAAAATAAGGTATCGAGGTAACAGCGCGGCGCGCGGGGCGCGTGATCGTCGGGTGCGCGAGCGTTGATTGGTTCTCCAGTCGTGTTGTCTTTCTCGCACCAATACGACAATTACGAGCGCGATTCTACCGATGCGCAGCTATTCTCGTCCAGCGCTAAACATAAATGACGCATACTATACAATCGTATCAAAACATACACTGTAAAATTTTCGGGACTTTATTATTTACATTGATATTTATATATTTTCGTTTCAATTATAACATAACAGAAATATTACTGTAACTTGCTTTTTGTATCTGCAAAGTTAATTGCAGTGGGTAAATGAACAATCTTTTTTTAAAACCACCAAGTCGTCGTCGTCAGCCGTAGGACGTCCACTGCTGGACAGAGCCCCCCCCACCCCTTCGACCTACCCATACGTACACATCCTACAAGTAATTATTAAAGCAATATTAAACTTTATAATTATTGTACACATAACAAGAAAGATTAAACTTAAAAAGAATTAAACATTTATAAATAGACTTAGCCCAAATGTGGCATTCAGTTTTTAAAAATAAAATAATTTTTAACAAAAAATTAACCGACTTCAAACTAAAAAGCAAAAATAAATTTGCTTCCCACAAAGTAATACGCATTTTCATTTAGTACCAACTAAATGCTACAACAATCTATACCATATCGATTCAACCAAACAAACACTTATTGTTATTTTACTGCTATTCTACTCCTTTTTTT
>JADANM010006310.1:9382554-9394016 GCA_026213755.1 Eurema hecabe
TTTTTTTGAAGTCGGTTAATAGCCATACGATTCTTTATGTGAATCTATAGTATCATGGTATATTACAAAGAGTACGTGATCCGATTAACCGTACTCATACAAAATACGTGGTATCCAATAAAAACGTCAAAGATCTCAAAATAATGAATAAATTGAGGACGCAAATACCATTTTTCCTCAAAGCCCAACTGTAATTGGGACCCAATCTGGCTATCGACTCATAAATTGGCGTTTTGTTATTTAAATTGCGTCCCGAAGGTTTTTCTACGTGATTTAACTTTGGGAGGAGATAAATTTACTATTAAAGTATTCTAATGTCAGAGAATGGAATTGGACATTTTTATCACTAATTTTGGGAATAAAGCCGATTTGAATAGCTCTCGGGGGCTTCTTTTGTTAATTAGGACGATCGAGGTGGACAAAAGAAGATGTTGGAATAAGGTATTGTTTTAGTACCGATTTAGGTTATCTACTACTAGCAGTGCCTTTTTTAAATAAATATAGCCTATATTACTCAGTGGTAATGTAGCTTTCTAATGAAAAAAAGAAATATTAAAATCGGTCCAGTACTTTTTGAGTTTCGTTACATAGAAAAATACAAATCTTTCCTCTTTATAATATTAGTGTAGATAACACTCACATTTAAATGAATATTAGAATTTAGACAATACACTGTGTCCTTCATTTAAACCGCCAGGCACAGATTTATATCAATGATACATCTTATACTCCCCAAAAGAAAGATAAACAAACATACAGTTCCATTTATAATACAAGTATTTAAGTAGGTTTAATTGTATTAACAATTTAGACGTATATAAAATCAAATCCACTAATAAAATTTTACTTTTGAATCTAACATTTCGTTCCAGAAATTTCTCACAAATATCAAAGTTCATATAACCCTAGCCTCGGGTTCCGAGAAATGCCTACACAGTGGTTCAATTAAAAAATCTCACAGATTCATTCGGCCAACTGTTTCAATAGGTTTAAAGCTATACCCACCGCGTATTGCAGTTCAGGTAAGCTTGAATTTTTCGCCGCAGAATTTTATTAGATTACAGAAGAATTCTTTTTCCACAATCGTAGTTAGTTAGAGAACTCTGGTGTAACTGCAATCTTAATTAATCGACTATAGAATAAGGTTCCCTTAGAAAATTGTCTAGTCATTTGGTTAAATCCATACTTAATATTATAAATGCAAAAGTAACTCTGTCTGTCTGTCTCTGTCTGTTTGTCTATCTTTCCATCACGCCAAAAGTACTGAGCCGATTAGAACGAAATTTAGTACAAAGACAGTCTAAAGCCTGGGGAAGGATATAGGCTACTTTTTTACTGGGAAAAAGGGTGGGTCAAAGTTTATATAAAAGTCCACGCGGACGGAGTCGCGGGTAACAGCGAGTATTAACATAATTTGTCCAGCGGCTCTTGTAAAATATTATTTTGTTTTTGGTTCATAGCAATGTAGATTACACTTGATGCTTGCAAATTTTCTTTAAGGATATAATCTATTACACTTTTATTTTTAATCTTTAAACATGAAGGTATACCGTTAACGAAATCTTGAAACAACTTAACAGGCGTTCCTGTTAAGTTGTTTCAAGTCGTTCCTGCAGTCGTTACTGAATGTGAAACAAAGGAAATTTGTTGTAAAATTGATTTCCTGCATACAAAACTTTCTGACTTCGGAATAAGACTAGGAAAAGTCAGAAGACAACCGCCCAGCTCAATCCAGCTTATCAAGGCAATCGCTTTAGATGTCTCGAAGTTAGATTGCTTCTTATTAAATCTCTCAACTTTTCCTTGAATATAAAGGTCAAGAATTGGACCAGCGAATATCAAATCATTTTTATTCAATAGAAAATTTATTTCTATTTCTATGTTCTTCTAATAGCTTTTTATTAAATGGGTATATTTATGGAAGTAATAATTGAGTTCATAGAAGTGTTGACAACAGAATTATCAGAATATTTTGTATATTTTGAGATTTCTGGAAATTCTCTGATAATAACCAGATGTACTGTTGGCCCCTCGATTATTTTTATGCAGTAGATAGTGTATACTCCAGTTAAGCTCGTTATAATTGAACTGAATGTTATTATTTATATTTTCAGAATTCGAGAGACTTAAACAATTATACAAAAATATCAAACACGCAGTTTTCATAGATTTTATTTGTAGATAATCAGGTTGAAACTAAATGTTATTTTTTTTTATATATATATAATAGGGGGCAAACGAGCAAGCGCATCACCTGATGTTAAGTGATCAGCGCCGCCCATGAGCACTCGCGTTGTCACGAGTGTGTTGCCGGCCTTTTAAGGATAGGTACGCTCTTTTTTTGAAGGTCCCCAAGTCGTATTTGTTCGGGAACACTGCATGAGGAAGCTGATTCCACAGGATGGTCGTTATAAAATGCACCTACTGTATTATTAATACATTATCTAATGTGAAGGGGTGTCTATGTAACTATGGTAAATGTACCGTTTGTATGTTCGACAGCTACGAAACTCAAGGTCATAATGATGAATTTCCACACAAAACTCTATTTCCACTTATTTAAGCCAGTTTTCGCAATAAGCAGTAGCCTTTGTTCATCCTATGGCTCAAAACTACATTTGTTTTGGATTTTATTCGTCTAGTACTTTTCGATCTTATCCAATTGAAATAAACAATCAAATCTTTCCTCTTCATATAATAGTTGAGAAGTAAAGATAAATAATTAAATAAGTCAATAAATTAATTCTCCGTCTGGCTCAAGAATATAAAAGACGGTCAATCAAGAAGATTTGTCTAAGGACAGGCTCAAGAACATAAAAGAAGAGACGTCTAAGGAGAAGGAAATATAGAACATACCTGATAGCATAAGCAAACGCCATCACAGCATCAGAGACGAACTGCAGCTGTCTCTCGAACTCGGTGTTGTTGGTCGTGAGTCGCTCCAAGCCGGAGCATCGCCGACCGAAGTGACCGTTGTACGGCGTCCGTGGTGACCCCGGGTAGCGGCATTGGAAGTGATGCTCCCAGAACTCTGAAATTTGTTAGATCTATTAGAAGTATAGTTTGGTTGCCTGAAATTCAATTGTATTGTGTGTATGTTCTTGTATGTTTGTGATTTTTTATATGTTTTACGTGATATTGAAAGGTTAAAAGTGTTCTATGAAGCCGAGTTAAATATATATGTGATAGTCAACATTATAATATGTAGTCACAATATCGAATACAGCAATAGAATTACGAAATCACTCATTTTACTCAAAGGCAATTGAATTACATTTAATGACAAAATATAATCATTGCTTATCAGGGAGGTAATTTTAAAGCTTACAACATACATCAAACATTGAATAAAGGATTTCTGACATCTAAAATCATAATTAATTATTAGTCGACGTTCTAAAAACCAGATTGAACAAACTTACCCACAAACCACGGATTCCGTCTATTATTCTTCACGTTCAGACCCAGAAAGTACTCCGTGAAGCCAATCACGTCGTTAGCTTGTGGCTGCACACTGATGGTGCCTTCCACTGCTCGCTCATTACCATCGGAGACCAGCGCTCGTGCACTCCAGCCATCGGAACCGACCCAGCTGAAGGAGGCAGTTGCATTTGCTCGTTCTACTGCGCGCATAACGCCGGCTACTTCTTGATCAGACCCGAAGATTATAGCACCTATGGGAGGAGGCAAAATATGATAAGGGGTCATTGACCTGTAAGCTTACTAGTAATGGTGCTTTTTAGATTAGGAGTTGGAACCAGAAATGTGCGAACTGGATTATTAACCGTAATTTTTTTAATTACATTCCTCTTCCTAACATATGGTTTACCGATCAACCCTAACTAAAATATGTTTCATTTTATTTAGAAATGAAAACTATCATAGTTTACATAACAAATATTGGCGTTTGCGCCAAAATGTAAACAGTTTTCTGTAAATAGTTTAACCTGATTTCAGAGTTATGAAATATGTAAATAACAGCAATTAAATCTATGGTAAGTTTAATTGAAAATCTATTATGAAAATGTTTTTCTTTTTTACGCATAGACTGATAGTTTCTTAATTATAATCGGTCCGCCGTAAGTGAAGTCAAAACTGTATACATGATACATTTCACTTCTTAGTCTCGATGACAGACCCAAACCCATCGATAATAGCAGCAATGCTATAAGAAATTTACTCTATATAATTGGAAAATTTGAAATCTACAAAAAACATACTGTTTTCTATGTAAGAAGACAAAATGGTCTACATTGAAATGGCTTCAATTTGTGTGCTCATATTGCGTTTATAGGCGTTATTATTCAATATTCTTAAGCATCAAAGTCGTTCATCAGAAACTTAGCTAATTCCTCGTACGGAACGCCACAGGCAATTATAAAGTTAAAGATATTAAGAGTCAGATGCGTTTCAGACTCGAGTTCCGATTGTCAACAAGCCGGGGTTCGCGGAATTTCCTGAAAAGGATCCATTAAAAGTTGCTGCGTCATCTTTACGTCTTTTTGAGTTTGCAAATACAGTTTTGTTTTCCGTAATCTTCGAGTTCAGTTCAGTTCAGTTGAGTTTCGGTTTTGAATTCGCTTAATTTTGAATTCAATTTTTTTTGCTTTATTATTTAGCTTCACTAATTATTTATTTTTAAACACACAGTCAGAGAAAATGATTCAAAAGAGATGATATTTTTTACAGTAAGGATATGAATAAGTAGGTATGTGTGATTTTTTGTAGCGAAAAAAAAATTGCCTCAATTTTAATATATAATTGATATTGGTTTGACAGTTTGTGTGTTATTGTGCAGATGGCACAATATAGTATACAAAATTTTTTCAACGAATTCGGGTTAACTCACCTTTTATTTTTAACTTTTTATTTATTAATTCAATGCTATACAACAATTCCGCATCGTTCATACATACATTTAGACTGAGTTATAAACATCCAGACAAGATTGTTTATTCGCAAACAAACCGCATTCGTGGCTATTGAGTTAGCATTAGAAATGTTAAGGAGTTAGTCGGTTCAGTTCAGTTCAGTTCCGTTCAGTTCAATTCAGTTTCACAAGTTCAGATTATCAACAAAATGGTACGTCAGTGGGGCTTAAGATGACTTATTCGTATGGAGTCTACCGAGTCGCAATTATAGTTTCGTAATCTTTCAAGTTTGTTTTGAACTTGGACGTACTTACTTACAGCACAAAAATAAAAAAAAACAGAGAACGTCCCACCAAGAACAATAAAAATAAATGTAACAAAATTCTGTTGGCTTGCGTTACTGAAAATTGATTATAATGAATCTATTAATACGTTAGTAATCAAAATCGTTCAAGAAATATAAGAACTAGCATAGGACATACACACATATTATATTAGAACACATATAATATGTAGCTAAAATCTTTAACACACCATAATTAATTTACGGAAACCACAAGTCT
Source organism: Eurema hecabe (assembly GCA_026213755.1). Lineage (NCBI taxonomy): Eukaryota > Metazoa > Arthropoda > Insecta > Lepidoptera > Pieridae > Terias > Terias hecabe. The sequence goes on from JADANM010006310.1 coordinate 9,387,989, forward strand.
ATTTTTTTTAAGTGTATTTAAATAAATTTATGAATGTGAAATATAATATTTTTGTCTATTTAAAATTTCCCTTGCAAAATTTCAAAACACAAGTGACGTCACGGTTGTGGGAACGAGCATGGAATGACTTCGAACAAGTTTCTGTTTGCGTCGCCGTTTCGCGGTCATTTAATAACTCTAACGTCACTTTCGTTTAAGCTTAAAAATAGCAATAATATTAATTTACATTTTTGGTTATATAGTGTGGCAAAGAAGGTAGGAAGGATGTAACCTTCCTCTGAACCAAAGGGAGGATCCTCGACCAGTCGAACCATGGAGATGTCGAGAAGTTGTATATATGCTAAGTCTCAAACAAATATCGTAAGCGCGATTCAGAACTCGGCGCATGAGTAGCGGTCGCTACAATAGGTTATGTTAATGTTCCAAGCTGATATAAAACGCGCTCGTAAAATTATAAAGATCATAAGCTCGTTCCAAGATATTTAATACGTCCCTTTGAGCCGACAGAGGATATAAGGTCGGTTAAAAGGAAATTTCTTTGTTGTGGTTTCAGTTAAAAATCCTTTCTCAGGTACGGGAAGAACGTAGTTCAAATTTCCAAGATGATTAAAATATCAAGAATTTGCTACCTTTGTATAGTGAAATTATATTAAGAAATTGTTACTAAATACTAATGCTTTTTAAGGTATAAACGGCGTTCTTTGTGAAGTTAATATTTTCATTATAGACTAATATCATTATCAATTTTTTTTCTGTCCATCCTTATGTTAAATGTTTATTATCATATTTCAGCGGGTTTTTTTATCATAAAGAGTGATTCAAGAGGAAGTTTATTTGTATAATACATGCATAAATCCGCGGGGCGCAACTAGTATATAAAACTATATGAACGAGTTCAGTTTGAAACAGACAAGTCTGAAAAATTATTCTCAGGGTTGTGTCTTAATAAATTATTAGTCAAAGGGAATTCTGAGTACGATTCCATTACTTGATGTGAACGTAAGCGTCTTATGACATGTTCAAAATAAATAATAAAATATCACTTTACGGTACCGAGATGTGTTCACAAAATTGTATTGAGAAAATAACCTTTGTAGGTATACTTGAGAAAATATCATTTAATATCTAAATCTTATATCAATATATATGTATAAGACATATATTATGATATAAGATTTCATAAATATTTCGAAAATGTTATATCTATCTATACTAATATATAAAGCTGAAGAGTTTGTTTGTTTGTTTGAACGCGCTAATCTCAGGATCTACTGGTGCGAATTGAAAAATTCTTTTTTTATTGAATTGACCATTTATCGAGGAAGGCTTTAGGCTACATAACATGACGCTGCGACTAATAGGACCGAAGATATAATGGAAAATAAGGAAAAAAACGGGGAAAATTATTCATCTTTGAGGGCTTCCTTTGCGTGCGCTGCGAAAACGGTTCAAGATACAAAAATAATATGAATGAAAGATTATTCCTCTTTAAATGATCTAAAAAAAAGTCCGGGACAGTATATGTCTATCTTCTAAGATTGACTCACTATAACATAATAATATAAATAGATCCGACGGGGATGAAGTCGCGAGCAACAGCTAGTTAAATGATAATTCGCTTAGTTCAAGTGTGTTTTTGTCTGTCACTCAGTTGAATATTTATATCTTCTCCCGATTTTGTTATATAATGCAAGTTCCCATATCCATACTTAATAATATTATAAATGCGAAAGTAACTCTGTCTGTCTGTCTGTCTTTCCATCACGCTAAAACTACGGAACCTATTAGAACGAAATTTGGTACACAGATGGTCTAGAGCCTGTGAAAGAACATAGGCTACTTTTTAACTGGAAAAAAAGATTAAAAGGGAAGAGGGTGAGGGGGGTCAATGTTTATATGAAAATCGACGCGAATGGAGTCGCGGGCAGCAGCTAGTTACCTTATAAATACACATAGAAACATACTGTATTCTATATATACCTACTTTTTCAAAGTCGTTTCAAGTTATAGTAATTTATAACTTAAGTAAAACTGCTGAATCCAGTTAGGTTTAAACGCTAACGATTTTATCGTCAAGGGTCAAGTTAGTGGGTTAACTTTGTCTCTTAACGGGCTAATATGTCTTCCCTCTCTTTTATTTTAAAGCCGTTAAAGCAGGACCAATGACTAATTGTTTTTGCTAATGACTGCCATTTATTTTATTTGGTTAATGAACCAGTGTTGCTAGACTTTAATGATGCCTTTCGATACTTAATTTAAGAGGTTTTAAAGTTAAGCGGAAAATGAGCGGTATCGGTTTGGTACAATGATCAGCGAAAGTTAAATAAAACGTTAATCGAACTTACAAATTGACTTATCAATTACATGTTTAGCATAATAAACTTTTACAGTTGACTGTACCACTCTCCAAAAAAAACGGCCTCAGCAAATGCTTTCTCATTAAAGTTGTCATTGTTTTTCTATTGTATGACTATCGGTGACACTATATTTTATATGGTACTGTTATCGGGTATATCCTTATTTGTTCTTTTTCCTTTTTCAAAGACCGCATCATATTCGAGAATCACCAGATTTTATTAGACGACTTAAACTAAGATGTCCATAATACATGCACACAGAAATAAAAACGATGTAAAATAACACATAGTAGAAGCTATAAAAAATAGCAGTAATCATTCCACTAAACACCCATTATGAGGCTAATTTCCTCTGCTTTTATAGCCTAGCTTATACCCGAATAAAATAAGGCGCTTAAAAAGCTCCTAGAAAGGTCTACCCTTGTCGAGGCAACCAGCTGATAAGGCAAATCGATCCCAATGTGTTCAGCCGGCGTGCTAAACACCAATCATTAGTTATAGAGGAGATTCAATTTACGGAACCACCATAGCGAAAAATTGGCACAGCTGGCTATCTGGGCCTGTTGTGCGACACTTTATTGCTTAAGGGTTCGAAGGTTCGCAGATTTGGAAGGACAATATTGAAAGATTTCGAAGTTTGAAAACGATAACGTTATAACGGAAAAATAACGTTATTAGCACTGTTATTTTAAAGACTTCTTTTCGGTTGAAATTTGTTGTATTTTTTATTTTAATTAAAGAGTTTGTTTGTTAGAATATTATAAATCGGTAAATACTGATTAGGAATTGACAAAATACTTGTTTTGGATAGTCCATGTATTGAGCATGAAACGAAGAATCAGTGAAAAAATTAAACACATATTTTGTGTGCTAGTAATGATTTAAAAATATGCGAGAGAATGTATAGAAATATTGAAAATTTTTGAGTAATTGTAGTTTAAAATAACGATAGCGTTGTAAAAGAAAAATAACTGTTTCAAAATTCAAAGTAAGAGTACATAAATAAATTCTTAAAATAAAAGTATTTGAATAAAATTGGTACGGTCAATTTACTCGGAGATTTTGCGTCCGTTAAGGGCAAAAGTTACTCGCCAGATGTTGCCCTCGCTAATAATAAGGGTTGGAAAGATTTCCAGATTTTTGCGACTTAAGGGTAGTTTATTAACGAGGTAAGGTTTTTTGTTACTTAACATGTTAATATATTTATTCATTACAGTAGTTATAACTCATTCATTCAATGACTTATTCATTCATTCGTCGGTGCCGTATATGTGTCATGATTGGATGAAACAGGCTCCTGAAAAACAGTATTTACTATCTTGGGAGCCTGGGTAAAATATTTTGTAAATCACCTTATGGTGGAAATAAATTATTATTATTATTATTCGTCTTAACGAGAATTAAGTAGAACGATTTGTTTTTTCTTTAAGTGATAGCGAGCAACTGAATCTGCTCGTCTGATGGTGAGCTACCAGAACCGTTCAATGAACAGACACAAAGCCGCTCACGAATGGGTTGCCAGCGTTTTAATAAAAGGAAAGGATATAGAGATTTGGATGGACTAAGGAAAGATGGGAAGGAGAAACGGGTGCTACTTACCGAACGAAACCCAATCATCAATATCTCATGATACCATGACTTGAAGCTGGTTGGAGAGAGGGTAACCTCGGACAAACCAGAACAAATTCAGCATAGCAGAAGGCTTTACCAACTCAACACCATTCCTCATACTGACATATTCATTTAAATAATATATATCCATTTCCAGTAACACTAAACACTCAAAACCAAATGAATGTTTAATATCGAAACCCGAAATCGATTACCGGTTGATTCTATAAGCCTAAACTCATCTTTTATTTACATATAAATTATTGGACGAATGTGACTGTTTTGTCAACAATTTGTGGGTAAAATGTTTTGAATAAATAAATATAATCTGTTTGTTGATAGAACTCACACACGCACATAGACACTACACTATACACTTCGTGAACATTTTTTGTATGTTAGAAAGAAAGAAAGAAACATAAGATACTGTGAAGTACACATTTTTTTTTCGAAACACCAACAGCTTTACATACAATCATTTCAAAAATTTTCATAAAAAAAAACACTTGTATGGAAAGCCAGTTATAGGCATATACAAAATTCATAAACTATACAACCTACAACCACTACATGTCTATGTTTCACCACTTTAGAATTTAACCATAATACTAATTTGAAATAATTTAAAAAACATATTAATAACAATAATAATAAAATCTACAATACCAAGAGATGAAGTCATAACTTACGAGTAGAGAAAATTGGTTATCATCTTGTTTTTTAAACTAGAACACGTATCAGAAAAAATATCAATGCTATCAATTAATGAGTCTATTAAGCTGTAGTCAATACAGATTTTGGATAGAGGGGAATATCTTAGGAGGTTTGTTCTGCCAGCAGGAATGTGGAAGATATTGGTGATAGGATGCCGTGGGAAATGGTATGGAACGTAAAGGTTGATTTTATGAAGGAGGTGGATACAATTTATATTTCCGGAAATAATTTTTTGAGGAACATTATATTTATTATTTTACGACGGTTGCTATATTGTAAAGATATACTTTTATTTAAGCCTCATATTCAATTTGTCAGAACTTTATCATAGTGATTAAGACGTATGGTCCATGCGACATTTGTTACAATAATTGATCCAAACTTTAAATGGCAGCTGAGTCGACATTGACTAAGAATTTAATAGAAATAATGAAAATGGACAAATAGCTCTTAATATACTATCATTTGAATCTAACTAGTATGACAATTTGGCGATTTTATACTTTAACTAGCGGACCCGGCGAACTTCGTATCGCCCTATAATCTTGAAATATCAAAAAAGTGAAATGCTAATCTTTTCTTACATAAGAACCTTCTTCTAATAATAACAAATACAATAAAAAATTCAGCCAAATCGGTCAAGCCGTTTTCATGTTATGTCGTGACAATCAGGTTATATTTTATATATTATATAGATTAACTTGGAGGGTGCTGGTTGAGGAAACGGACTTATTTTTTATACCCTTTTAGCCGAGTTGAAGAATGATGACTGTGTTTAAGAAAACTTGTTATTTTTTTTGGTTTTTTACAATCACTACGGCGCAAACAGGATTACGTTTTGTTCAATTTTCTCAATTTTTTTGACTATTGGCTTTTGCTCTATGCTTAAACATTTCCACAATGATGGACTAAAAAATTTTCTTAAAACTGGGTCTTTACTTTAACACGCTTTAATACATAGCAGTGAATAAAACTGCCTTACCTCTAGCCCTGGGCTTGGTGAGAAGTTTCTGGACAATTTCGTCGTAAGACGCTTCGTCAGCCACCCCGGAGTCCTTCACCAATTTCTCCTTAACAGCTATACATATACCGTTCCGAGCTAACAAGGCTTCCAGTTCTTCAAACGCCTGCAAAAATATTTAAATTAACTAAGAGAATTACGACATTGCAGAAAAGTTTTGGACGAAACTTCACTACGATAATAATTATCAAATCATTTATTGATAAAATTATTTACATTTCACTCAATTTAATGATAATAATCAAGTCATAATATTATATACCTAATACAAAGTCGTTGTTGATTAGAATATTTGGCAAATACATAACTTTTTTCCAAAAGACGC
>JADANM010006310.1:9395410-9424092 GCA_026213755.1 Eurema hecabe
TTTTTTAAGTCTATAAAGGGACAAGGACTTTTTATGTAACAAGTATTTGATTTGCGTTTTTTTCATATTTTATTTTGATTCACTTTGACACATGAAGTTGACAGCTGTCAACGCGACCAATTTGAAAATTGCGGCGCTAACTGTTTATTGTTATATATTGCACTGTCCTCCTTAATTTTAACGTATGATATTAGTGACAGTTCTCTTTCGTGATTGGCTACAGACAATGTTTATGTTCAATACCTCACTCTGATTGGTCAAATTAATAGTCTGTCCAAGAAATAGGTTTATTTACAAAGGAATCCCCAATAACGTGAATATAGACACCACACCTTAGTTTGTTTGTCCAAATTTAGTGAGACCAATGTCAAAATAGAATAGAAACATCAAAGGCTGTAATTAATTCCACAAGGCTGCATTTGTTACTACAAATGCTTCGAATCGGAAAATTACTAGACCAAGTTTATGTACTTGTTAACTTGTACGGTCGTTGGATATATTTAGATTTGAACAGTAGATACTAGTTAGGTTCTTTTTTATATGGTAGATTTTGTAAGGATAAGTATCTGTAACGTATCTGTTAAGGGAAAAACACAGTCTTAATTACACGCATAAAAAATATTTTTTAAGAGAGTTAATATGCTAATGTTTTTATGGATAGCGATATTTTTAGGTATAAGTCCTTCACATATATCCCGTATAGAATATTATATAATATTTCATAGAACAACAATTTTAACTCATGTAAATAGAGAAAAGAAGACGTGAGAAATAGGTACATATAAATAATATCTGATAAGAGTTTTTATTAGTTGAAACTAGTTTTTGTATTTTGAGTGGTCATCAGTGCGAACCAGCCCATTTTTTCTAAAGGTATGCCTCTTCTTACAATTTAAGGTCGTGCTCGACCTTAGAAAGATTATTAAATAATACGAGAAAAATATTTTATAAATGTACACTACTATAACAAACAGATAGTTCTTTTGATCTAATGAGTTTATGGCGTTGTTTTTGTAGTACTACTGAACCGTTTTTGAAAATTCACTAACCATTAACAGACAGCATCGTTTGTCAGTTTACGAAGCTATATATATTCACTAATTGAAGATATGATTGGATCCTTACGGACAGCTAGTTACTATACCGGAATACTGAAATGCAACTTAAATTTAAGAACAACTTAAGCCGGTCCGATTTGACAGTTCGCCATACAATTCTGTCAAAATTACGAGTCTTAAGGCGTGCTTAAATTTAATTTGCGTATGAGTATTTGGCCGTAAGACGTTCTACTCAACCACATCATAAGTAAATTCAATACTAAGCATAGCCTGTACAATTTGTAATATGTGGACTGAAAGGGTCTAAATGTGTCTTGGATAAAGGTTTTCCGGCATTGAAACCCCGGAAACAGTGAAGGATTTGGAATATTATATTGAATGTTAAATGCTGGGTCAGATTTTAAGTGATACTTAACACGTATGAGAGTTCCGCGTCTAAATATAGCCTTGTTGGGTATTGGAGGAGTAGTTAGAACGCTGAGGGGTCTGCAATAATTAATATAACTAATACACACGACAATGTTGTTGTTAATACTGGTGAAGGCCACTTATTTGAGACTCAATTTTGATTCGTGTTTGAATTGTGATACTATAAAGTTTAATATATAGCCAAAAATAGTTTACATCCTTGTTGATATTATAAAGTTGAACAGTTTATGAACAGTTGCAAAAACAAGTGCCTCATGCTCATGAGATGCAAATGCACTCGCATTGCCGACATTTGAGATAGGGAAAAAGATCTATGACAAAAGATATTAAAATGTAGGATAAAGAAAGATGTGAAGGCAAAAATGGTTTATTTGTACACCCACTTACCCAAAGAAAAGAAGAGAAATCTCTAATAAGGTGACTTATTAATATAAATACTTGACTTTCATTTTTTATGAGAAGGTGGTACCACCCAGGCGAGTCGGCCCAATTCAGTAAAGCAATTTTATCTCAACAATAAATTAATATGAATCACTCCATGCCGATACTAGGAAACCTATTGGAATCCATAGGAATTTATTCGCTTCAATAAACATTAATGATCCGATGGATGTATGGAATTCTTTACCAATAGTTTTATTTCAGCTATGATTTCAATTTTCAAACAAGAATTCCTTAACAAACAATCGAAAGTATTCGTATTTATTGCTATTGGAATTTAATGAACGTTTTCATAAATTTAGATTGCAATATATTGGAAAATAAACGAAACTTGGATATGAAGTCCGGCTTGTAGAATATTTTGGAACGACGAACTTACATCTCACTTAAAATCAGTGATTATTGTTGATAAAATTTTTGGTCCACCGAAATGAGGTGTTGTAAGCCCACCACATCGTGCGCGTTTTGTTTTGTTTTTTATTAAGGAAGTTAGTAGGAGGAACATCGGACAGAAAGCGACCACCTCCACCAATGAACAGTCACATTGTCAAATCGATCATATAGCTTCATGTATGGATTGCTGGTTTCAAAAATTGGGAAGGAAAAGGATTTGTGATCAAAAATAATTACGGATAGTACAAGGAAGGGATAAATGGGCTTAAGTCATGCGTTCTAATGGTTCTTTTGGTGCTTATACACCTTAATATGCCTTTATTGCTTTTATGTAATACATTTATTTATATTACATTTTCTTTCTAAATACTTAACATGTTACTAATACGTTAATAAGAGACCTTTCTAGCAAACCTATGACACAGGCAATCGTCAATCATCACGTTACCAAACCTTCATCCCAGTTTGGGGCAATCACATAAAAAAGTCATTAAACTAAGCCGGTCAGATTGCAAAGACCGACCAAAATAGATCGTCCGCTTTGAAAGGAAGGATTAAGTATGCATAGAAAATGTTATAGCCTATCAACATTCTCCATTCTATAGGTTTTTATAATTAAAAAATCTTATAATAAAGCTACGTACAAGTTTGTACGTAGTAATACTTCGAGATTAGATTTTTTACCACTTCATAGAACCGTACACCTTCTCGCGTTATAGATTTAAGGATCTTGATAGACAGACAAACGGACAAGATGACTTTAAAATGGTTTCGAATATGCCTTTTGTGTTTTGATACCCATAGTTTGATATACATATTATGTTGCTTATTTTACGTAGTAAATTATTCTAAATACCTTTATTCCATAACTTGATTCCTCATATATGATCGACACGTAGCTCCATCCTAGCTTTTTTACTATTTCAACCATGGCGCGAACCTGTCAAATAAAATTATATATTTTTTAATCACTTTAAGGTATTATATAGACTTAATATAAGAATTTTAGAAGTCGAAGTGTTAAATTAAAGTTGAATTTAAAGTAAAATGCAAAGTCAAAGTCTTTTTGGGAATTAAAGTCCAAGTCAAAGTCTAAGTTAACGTTAAACATCAGTAGTACTATTTAGTTATGTTATTATTAAACAAAAAATAAGCTGTTTGGATAGCAGTTTAGATCTAGAAAAACATACAACATTAAAGCTCGTATTAAAGTATCGGTAGAATTTTTCGGCATTTCAAATTCAAAATTCCCGTCTCAGAGGAGGATTTTAACGCGAAGTTGAAATCAAAATCAAAAGCTATTTGAAAACTCAAAAATGAATTGCGACCTGCGAAAAATTGACCGGCTTGGTTCTTTGAACTGACGGTGAATGTTAGAAGAGTTAATCTGATAACTATTTAATTGCTATGCCGTTCTAGTTTTGACTGAATACAGTAGCTCTTTATTATAGTCTCACCCAATACGACTAGGGGACCTTCAAAAAAAGAGCGTACCTATCCTTAAAAGGCCGGCAACACACTCGTGACAACGCGAGTGCTCATGGGCGGCGCTGATCACTTAACATCAGGTGACGCGCTTGCTCGTTTGCCCCCTATTATATAAAAAAAAAAAAAACCCATGCGTAATTTGAAACCATTAATCATTTTATCTTATCAATGTGTTATAGATATACAGGTGTATTACACAGAAGACTTTATTGAAGTGCCCGTGACGAAGACGATACTCACTGGGGTATTAAGTGTAGTAGTCCAGCATAGCCTATGATCTTTTCCCCGTGATATATAAGTATCTTATGAGGTCATTATAAAATGGTGTCTATAGAACATTATCAATAGAACATAAAGATTTGCTATCTGTTGTTATTTGTCGAACAAATCAACAGGAGAATGATATCATGCTTAGAGGTCATCTCTTCCCGTGGCCAATGTTAAGAGCTTGATAGACACTATTGATCAAGAAGTCAAAATAAGATGAAGAAGGTTGGAAAGGGAAATACAAGCATCCGACACTAAAAGATACTACTTGACATGACTTAGGTTTTGTATGATACACTAGTAAGGGTTGGACACTAAACTACAGAGTACCTAAGAACATCTTAGCGTGGACACCAATAGATACTCGTGCTAGTAAAATATGACCACAAAAGGGTTTATTTTTCTAAATGTAATCTTGATTACTCCCCAGCTTCCTATCTATTTTACAAACAAATATTATATCACAATTGCGATGAAAAGACAAAAACAATGCTGATATAATTATGAACGGCTTTGTATTGTAGATAATGATATTAAACAGAAACATCAAACAAACAACTGATTATAGCAAGTCAGTGACGATTGACAATAGCGAACAAATTGGATCAGATTGTTGAAACAGAATTAATGGCTGACGAATGGAACTTGGCGAAAGTTGCGATTGAAATATGCTTCGATGGGATTCGTTCTACTGAAAATTTCAAGTTTTAAACCTTTGAGTTGGATATTCTTTTAATGAAGAACGTTCTAATTGCAATTATCAATTAGAAAAGTATACTTATTAATATATTATTAAAATTAAGAAATTTTGCCCCTAAGGAGGTTCTGGACCTCACAAAGCACTGGGCGGACTCGTGAACAACTATCATAAAAAAAAATATAAATTTAAATTACAAAACAAATTATGAGAATGGTATATTATTCTTTGTATTCAGATTGTTTGAATTCTATAAATTCGTGAAACCAACCGTTCTAAAAATACATGGTAGGAGCAAATACGTCTAATGTTTAATGTTTAATATACTTCTATTAGTTTTATATTTCAATAGTGTAATGATGCTTTGTATGGAAATAGGTTCTTTAATCTTAAATAAAAAAAATGAGTCAATGCATTTCTTTTAGCAATGCTAATGAAATTGCGATAAGAAGCTTGTAACAAGAAGAATTACAAAAAATAGGCTTCGTGGACGAAAATAAAGATGAAATAGATGAATACAAAAATATTACAAATGAAGGCTATTGATCGAATGAAGTTTAAGATTCAAAGATCCTTTGGGACATTGGGACCCAGTAATTATATGGAGCCCGATCAATCATTGTACGATCCCGCGGGACTCAAGATCGATGGCCATTATAAAACTTATATTTGGGAAAAAGGTTTGCGAACTGGCGAATAGGAAAATAATTGTGTGATGTTTATGAGTAAGTTTTAATTGGTTATTTATTTCTACCTGATTATGGCGAAGTTAAGAGAATGGCAGTGTGTTCTTATTTGAAACAGTGGGAAATTCTGGAGCTGGGGGATAAGGAACCGGTTATATACCACTACCGACTAAAACCCACTGGTGTTCCTTCGTGCACAGATGGAATTGCGAGGACGCGGTTCAATTATTCGCGAGGATTGTTCCACCCAATCTAAATTTCTGGCCTTGTTTTAAATAATTACGTTTCAAGAGATTTATTACTCGCATAACAATATCCCAGGTAAAAATAGTATGGTTTTTTCCATTGAGTTTTTACATACATTAAAGGTCAAATTCTAACCTCAAAAAGTATTGAACTGTTCATCATATGTTTCGTATCATAAAAAAGGTGTGGTGAGCACAATTCTAATTTATTTTATTTGTGTAAGTCAACGGTATATTTTTCAATGCTTTATATTGAATATCATTACGATTTGGTGTGTTAAATAATCGGTGGTATCTCAGATAGAATTGAAGAAAAATGCAGTCTTCAAAAAAGCAAATTTCCTCTCAACGAAACCAGTAACTTAGACCTTAATAATTTACAGTAATTTTAAATCTGGTTATATACCTGATGTAAGTCTGATGGTATAGTCCTGGTGAAATATTCAAAGCGTGCCTTGTTCGACAGCTCTGGAGATGTTGAAAAGAAGGATACCTGGAAAGAACAAATACTTTAGTACAGTGCGCGTCATTTATGTTTAGCGCTGGACGAGAATAGCTCGCATCCATAGAATCGCACTCGTAATTTTCGTGAATTGGTGCGAGAAAGACAACACGACTGGGACAACCAATCAACGCTCGCGCACCCGACGATCACGCGCCCCGCGCGTTCTTTCATAATATTTTTCTTTCGGATTTATCACCAGTATACTAAGTGAATAAATTATCGTACTTAAAGTTGACGCCTAAAAATGTGGCCATATTTTTTCGAAATTGCTAATTTTAAAATTTTATATGTGCGTAGCGTTCCTTGTGTAAAAAAATGAAATTAAAATAAAATAAAATCAACGCCATTTGATAATCTATAAATATAATAATAATTATTATATCAAGTTCGTTTCACCCCACCCGTACATTACCCAAATTGAAACAATTACAAAGGTCGTGAAGTCGAAACATTTCGAGAACGCACTCCAGAACTTTCTTTCGTACCTTTAATTTGATTAGAGTGGTGGCTTGATTGAATTTGCCGAGTTTTCCAATCTCGTTTGCGTTTTACATACTTTGAAATCACATACAATTAATTAAGGTGAGCAATGGGCCCCACATTAAAGGCTTTAAGGTTTTTAATTGTAGGTAGTTGTTGACTTATAGCTATGTCGTTAGGTAGACGTGGGTTAGATCGTATTGAAGTGGTGCCATCTTTGTTTAGAACACCATATCAAGTAATGATATGTAATGATATGTTTGCCGTAAAATATGTACAGGGTGGACCAGTGATTAGTTAACATTTTAAAATACTCAGTAGAGTTGACAGTGATCGGATTTTGTTGAACTGAAGCCGAAACTCTGAGCACATTCTCTTCACTCCTACAAGTCCACGCGGCACCGGCTTGCTTCACATTTAGTGTCGATCCCGTCTCTTCGAACTTCTTTACCCATTTCTCTATTAAAACTGTACTCGGACACAGATTTAAGTCGTGTAAGTCGTACTCAACCCGAAACAAGCGCCTTACAATAATGAGCGAACCAACTGCTTAACGCAAAAAGCGCGCTGCGGGCCTGTAAACCGATCCATGGTGACTAAATTTCCGAGAAACGAGCTAGCCGTTTGACCCCTTCTCGAACCCCACGCTGCTTGGGTTTGCGCGGGAAATCAAATTTAAATGTAAACTAATCAATGGTCCACCCTGTACAATTGTAAAATTGTATAAGAATAGTATCTGTTCTAAATATCATAGCACAATGTTAACTCGTCTGATCAATATCATCAAACCTAATATAGATTGTAGCATCTTATAAAAATATTGCTTAACTAGCTGTGCCAGCGACTTTCCCCGCGTAGAAAAGTGACTTTGGGCAGCATTTTTGAAAATGCCTAACCCGCGCCAACAAACGTTCAGCAAGTTCAACGTGATTCTTTATATTGCCATAACTTTTTTATTTATCAACCGATTGACATGAATTAAAGACTAAATGTTGTGAAACATTAGAATATTTTATTGCTGGAATTATTTATTTCTGTATTTTTAAAACTACCTTATAATATGATTGTTATGACATTTCATACACGAGTTATTTGAAGTATTTTAAAATAATTTTTAGCTTTGAATGCGTATATATATTTTTATACTCGACTGTAGTTAACATTTTATTTGAATTTAAGAAGTTTCCTTTGATAAATACAACAATAAAACTACAAATATATTTGAAGACATTGTGTATGTTTGCGCGTCCCAAAAGTTTGTGAACTATTCGCAAATTCAAATTCGATACTCGTTAACCTTATAGCAAGCTTTAGGTGCAAAGTTTTCTATCGTGGTTTAAATGCATTTTTATTTGTTTATTTGATATCTACTTTACTTTATTCTTTATTTATTTACTAGAAGACAAAGTGAACTTCTTCTTACATAAATATAGGTAATTGAAAAACTAATACTATTATGTTGTGTGATTTAACAAAATTGAAGCAAACAATTTTCTGTGTGTAATTTTTTTAATCTAACAACAGCAACTGAGCAGGAGTTTTTTTATGATGGCTCACGAATGCGTTGCCAGCATTAAAAATGGGCTGAAGGAAAGGATAAAAAGAAAATTGAATAAAGGAGGGAAGAAAATGGAAGTAGACAAAACCAGATAGATTCACACTTAGGTCCTTAAATTATAAGACATAAAATTATAATCATCAATTCTAATATGTACTGTGCGAAAGAGATAACGTTCTATAAAGTCGAAATGTATTTTGTCTCTTTTCAATGACTGTACTATAGTATAACATTATGTAAGACTTTATTATAGGTAATTAGATTCAGATGAAATTTCATCATACGCTTATTGTAAATAATATATTTCAAAAGACAATTACCGGAGTCGTTTTAGGCTTTATACCGGTCAAGAGTCTCAAAGTCAAAGCAACAAATCCTCTCACACACGACAATGGACAAGCTTCATCTAATTGCCCTCAAACAGAGATTTCAGAGCACAAAGTTTCGGCAATCTCCAAATTACACCATTATCCAGTATAATCTGCTTAACGCGATCTCATTGTATCTTATTTTGTCTAATCTGTGAATACAATGAGGTTTGATGAAAGATTCGGGTTCTCCGAGCGAATGTAACTGGGTTTTCGAGTTGATATTTCGGGAAGGTTATTTGAATTTTCGCTTTTTTGCTCCTATTAGGCAAGTCTTTTAAGGTCTACCTTTGTAGATGGATCGTACCATTTAGCAATATGTAACTATTGGATTAATACAAGACAATGTACTATTACGGGATATCTTAGAAAGGGGTTTTTATTAATTTAAAGAGTGTTAAGTTGCAGTCTTCTAAAAAGGAGGTCAGACTTCTTGTTTACAATTTTCAATAATAAGTTAATAATATAATAATTTGATTATGCCCAAAAATTGGCGACTCTTCAGGGCAGTGGCAACACAACCTATTGCGTTATTTATGATGATGATGATCATGATGATGAATATTTACCTGTGGTATCTTAAACAGACGCAGCAAGTTAGCAACTTGTACGGAAGTCACGCTGGAGGCAGCCCCCACTACTCCAGAGATGACTTTCCTCATAGCTGTGGCATTGCACGCGTATTCAGCATCGTCGATGTTACTGATGGACCCTGGGAAAGAAACATTCGCTGTATAATCTTATATTAATCCTTATATTGAAAAGTCAAATAGCGTTAGTGCTATGCACATTTTCTACTAAGGTGTGGTGTTATTAGCCTCTACTCCGTAACTTTAATGCGCTTCATCTTTTGCTATTTTAACAAAGCAAAAAATACGGGTATTATATTTTTGATATTGCCTAAGAGACAGACTAATTATTATTTTAACGTTTCCGGGTCAATATCTACAGGTATAAAGTATAAAGTATCAAATTATATGATAATCTACTCATTGAATCTAGTCTATCTGCATGCCGAATTTCGACTAAATTAAACATACAAATTTTCATACACTACGTAGTGTTAGAAATTTAAAAGTAATAATCAGAAGGATTTCTCTATAAGCTGTATGTGGCTTAAAAACAGACTACCTTCAAATAAATGATTGACGTTTGAGCCAACCTCGGCTTTGTGGTTGAATTCCCGATACATTTTGTGTTTGATCCCCGCCGGGAATAAGTTTATTTGGCTTAAAAAGTATGTTGTATTAATATGAACATTAATAAATATATTCTTTAAATAAAATATCTTTTACACGTTAAATTTAAGTAGAAAAAGGTTTTATTATATGTCAAAAGAAACAACTGATAACCGTTGATAAAATAAAGATATACAAAGGTGCTATAAAACAGAAATTGTATTCTGATTAAGATGTCCGCCATATTGGATTTACAATTGAAACGTGTGGAACGTCAAACATATCAAAACGTTTGATGGTTATAAAATTAATGTTATTTGACTTTTAATTATAACGCTTGGAATATTATAATACTTTTCAATAGTATAATAGAGTGATGAAAGTTCATAAGACATGTTTAAACTTTGGACAGTTTGTTTCACAATTTTATCCAAACGATTTTCGCCACACCTAAAGAAGTTCTTAATTAACCGAGTGATCAATTTCCAGTGACGTGAAATAGCGCGTATTTAGCTAATTGAGACTGTTAATTAAATTGTGCGTAGCTTTCAGTATTTCACATAAATAAGGTGTGGAAGTGATATTTATTATCTACTATAATTATTATTGTATAAAAGTTTGTGAGTTTTTCTTGCGATGCGAGCGTATCATGAGGTGCTGTGTAGGTAGGCTTTTATATCTGAGTAAAAAATACTAGCTGCACCTCGAAGTTATGTCAGTACTAAGACTTGGACGAAACTTATATATGAGTGTATGTAGGATCTAATATACAGCGTAGAAAGTAGATTTTTTATCGAACCATAGAATTTCTCATTGAAACAAACTTTCTTTTTGATATTGAAATATAAGACTTATCACTGGAAGCGTTAGTTAAATAAGATACTTTTAAGTGACTTTTTATATAAGAAAATTCTGGTCTGAGCTAAGTTTTTGGACCAATTAAGGAGCTTCTAGATGACCTAGAAATAGCTTACTTTTTATTTGGTTACTCTTATATAGAATTTTTGGTCCCACATTAAAGCTAGAAGATGGATTGTAGTTAAACCTATATCTAGTAAATAAATAGTACCTTTAATAAAGTCCACAGCCATTTCCAAGCCATACGTGTCCCGGTCACAGTCATCCAAGACATGAGCACCAATCGTTACTCCAGGAATCAGTTTTAACTTATGATTTATAATATCTAGCGTATACAGCATCGTCTCCAATGCTTGCACTCCACCTTGAGGCATCACTGGACCACAGGTCATGTTCTCCGAACGTTCGTGGACCATCATTAGACCACCAAGGACCAGGTCCCCTTCAATAACTGCCTCTCTCTTAATCGGCCAGTGCTGATGCTTCTTATTAAGCTCGCCATGATCGTGCATCCAGTCATTTTTGCTTTCGTTGTCAAGAGCTACTATATCATAGTCTACTAAGCTTCTATCTCTGTAGAGATCTTTGAAGTCTGGTAGAGGATGGTAGTACGGGGTGTACTTGTAGTCTGACTCGATTTTATGTCTGTGTCGATGATGGTGGGTCGGTTCTTCGTCGTGCTTCATCTCTGAGTGCTGGAGAAGGAGAAGCAGCGATGTTGCCAGCCAGGTTGGAGAGGGATGCATGATGGGTCGTCCCTCTCAACGCGCTGGTAACCATAGCAACCGGGTCATTCTCTGTAACAACAATGAAAAGACTTTTTTTAAATGAAGGCTTTATCGCCCTAGATTAAGGCAGTAGTAGTTAAACATGTTGTACCTTGTTGTGTATTTTCTTTTAAAATAAACAGTATTATTGACGAATGACTAGAATGAAGATAATTTGACTTTGAATTTGGCTTTAATTTTGACTTTCAACAATGATTTATAAATATGAAGTTTAAGTGTTTGATTTTCTCCTTAATTTACTTTTACAATTTAATTATTAAGAGTTATTCTTAGAAGTTTAAATGAAATGTAAGGTAGGTTCATTGTTACTATTCCCTATTGTTTGTTGTTGTGCCTTTGTCCACTAAAACAATCTCTCGAAATAGACGCTTTTAATTAAAACTGAAGCGTTTTATTGGAATTTAATTTTAATTTGTCAGCAATGTTAGTTGTAACCTAAAACTTACTTCAACCAGCAATACAAAAACTTCACATCTGATATTTTTAGTATACAGTTTTTTTATCGCTTTTCAATAATTTTGTTTATTTATTTTATTTAACAAAAAGTACAATTTAATAAATTACATTTGTTTTTATAATTTAAGGCCCTCGCCAAACCTTAGTTTAAAGTCAAGAAGCGCTCTAATTTTGTAAAAGTTTATGTTTATTTATTTTATTTTACAAAAAGAACAATTAAATAAATTACATTTGTTTTTATAATTTAAGGTCCTCGCCAAACCTTAGTTTAAAGTCAAGAAGCGCTTTAATTTTTTAATAAATTCACCAAGAACGTACTTTATATAAAATTAAATATTTAAAAGAAAACTTTAATCATTACAAATAAATGAAAGTGCATTTTATATATAAAAGCCCCAATCAAAATATGCACGGCCTATATTCTCAACTAGCTGTTGCTCGCGACTTCGTCCCCGTCGGATCTATTTCTATTATTATGTTATAGTGAGTCAATCTTAGATGATAGACATAAACCGTCGCGGACTTTTTTTTAGATCATTTAAAGAGTAATAATTCTTTCATACATATTATTTTGGAAAGGAAGCCCTCAAAGATGAATAATTTCCCCCGTTTTTTCCATATTTTCCATTATATCTTCGCTCCTTTTAGTCGCAGCGTAATTTTATGTAGCCTAAAGCCTTCCTCGATAAATGGTCAATTCAATAAAAAATAAATTTTTCAATTCGAACCAGTAGATCCTGAGATTAGCGCGTTCAAACAAACAAACAAACTCTTCAGCTTTATATATTAGTATAGATTATATAAAAGTCCATGTGAATGGAGTCGCGGGCAACATATTATTTTTACATCTATTTCGAACGAAGCCAAATTCTGTTCGGAGATTATCGTTTATAGCTAGTGTACATTGCGTCGATTTATATAACAATAAATAATATTTTATGTTGCCAATATCCATATTTTTTGTCGGCATTAAAACGTAATGTTAGTTTTATACAGGATTGAATCGTAGTAAATCATCTATAAAATCATGGATTAACATTTTTTTCTTAATATTTTGCTGTTTGGTATGAAAAAAATTCTTCATCAAAAAACATTTGAAGACTCGCCTTATATGTAGCGTATCAAAATTGTTATTTAGGTACTTTTAATTACTCTTGTCTACTTTCTATCTCTATAGATTTTGTTAATTTCTCACTATTTAAAGTGATATACTGGCCAGGGTTTTAGCTTTACAGTCTAAGAATAACAGACTAACGTTTCAACGTTTACTCCAAAATTTACGCCAAAATGTGAAGTTTTCTTCGCCTGTTATGTTAAAATAAAGAGCTACATTTCAAAATATCTTTAGAGAGAACTATTATAATTTTTTTTATTGATAGAATTGCTTAAAGTATAGTATAGTACGCGTCATTTGTGTTTAGCGATTGACGAGAATAGCTGCGCATCGGTAGAATCGCGCTCGTAATTGACGTATTAGTGCGAGAAAGACAACACGACTGGGACAACCAATCAACGCTCGCGCACCCGACGATCACGCGCCCCGCGCGCCGCTCCGCTACCTCGATACATTATTTTTGACTTCTGCGCAGGTTTCGTTCAGCGCTAAAGATTCGTGACGCGTACTGTAAATACGAACTGGTCTTTTAGTATCAAAACCACCGCAATTCGCGACTAGAGCAACATCTAATTTATTACCCACAGTACATTTTCATTAAACTATTGAATTCTGGAGACAATGCCTAAACTGTGACAACAAAAGTAGCGCGAATAATCCACCATTGTTCCGAAAACTAATACAATTTGAAAATTTCTAGAAATTTCTAACTGTTACTAAATAATTTGTCAAAACGTTCATTTCTCGAATGTGTATGAAGTGTGGCATAAAGGAAGAATGGCTAACTCATTGTTGTTTATTGAAAGCTTTTATTTAACTTACAATGTATGCTTTTTAGTACTTTTTTATTAACGCACACACACACACACACACACACACACAGATATATAGAATACAAACAGATATTTCTAAGGAACTTAAATTAATAATAATAATAATAATAAAAACATTTATTTTCTACCACAATGTGCATAATAGTTTTGGTAACATATTGTGGGAGACTGGTGCCTAAACTAAGCTTTTGGCCTGTATTTCAGGACACCAGGTCTCCCCCAACACGACACAACAAAAAGATCATGAAATAATGTATCATAAAATATGTGTGTGCGTGTGTGTGTGTGTGTGTGTGTGTGTTTGCGTGTGTGTGTGTGTGTGCGTGTGTGTGTGCGTGTACGTGTATGTGTAGTAAATTAATCAAGATATTCGATAATATAAATAAAAAATTGTCGATATCATTTTTTAGTCCAATTCTAAGCAGAGCTTAAGTAGACCTCAGAAAGATATAATTGTATTTTCCTAATGCAGAGATCGAAGTTCGAACCCAAAACTCTTGGCGTAAAGACTCGATGTTACCTCTGTACTACGCCGTTCGTCAAATGTTCAATTGTAACATTTTTAAAGCTTTCGATTTGCTTGACAATAAAACAAAATGAAACAATATTGCTATCACAGTGGATATTCGATGACATTGCGGGTGATAACAATGTGATATCCTGTGGACAAGTTTTCACGTGTTACAAATAAGCTCAGTTTAAAATTACAAAGAGGAATATATGTAACATGAAACATAGAGAGTGTTACATATAATTTATTTTTGACATTGTGGAGTGAAATTTGTTTTTCACAAATCACTTCAGATAGTAAATAAGTTTCATCTTAAAGCAGATTACCTTTTTAAAGCTAGAATATATGTAACATGAAACTTATAGATTGTTAAATATAATTAATTTTTGAAACGGTGGGATGAAATTTGTTTTTCACAAATCACCAGATAGTTAATAAGTTTCATCTTAAAGCAAATTACCTTTTCAAAGCTAGAAATTGGCATTGCAAGCCTTAAAAAAGGATTTTGGACATTTTATGAGAAGAAATGTTATACAAAATGGGATAAAGAATTATTTAGAACAGAACAAGTAAAATGAAGTCCCAGAAAAGATGCCAATATTTGATGCTTATTGGTGAAGGTTTGTTTATAAATTACTGCAAAATCAGATTAAAAAAAATTAAATCTTTTTCCTTTTTTCCATTAATTGATAAAAACTAGCATATGAAATATTGCTAAGTCCATACTGCTCATATAAAATATATATGGTAAATTCTATCATTTAAGACATGAATATATTTTTAACACAATCATTATAAATTTACATATAGATTTAGTTAAGAAACAAATTGAGTAAAGAAATAAAATGTCTATCATGCAGAAATGAAACCGAAATTCAAGTTAAACGAATATCTCACTAGTTTCGGCGATCTAGCAAATGTTAGAGGTGGGATGAACTGACAGTGGCCTATTAAGTTTGCGAGAATTGACGACGGTGAGGTGTTAAGGCTTCAGCGGAATTGACCCTTAGGCGACTATCACTATTTCACGCTTGATATCCTTATGATTCAGTGACTCTGTGTCCGTGTGAACAAGACTCGAAGATTATTTTTGAAAGTTGTTATAAATAATAAGGTTAAAATTTTGCAAGTTCAGACTTGCTGTGATAGAAGTCTGTGTTTTTAGAGGGCATTAGATAAGAGCATTAGGTAAAAACCTAATGCTATTTTTTGATGAGTTCCTGTATCTCAACAGCTGATTTAACGTAGTGACATCGAGTCACTAAGTTTTTATAGAAACTGCCAAGTTGTGGAGCGAAGTGAGTCTTCATGCGCGCTATCTAAGTTATTTTCTCGAAAACGGCAGGTTACTTAGCATCAGACTGCCATTGGTCGATGACATCGCATGTTATTTGATGAGTGGTATAGGTATAGGTATAAGTAAAGTGCGCTCTTTACATCTTATATATACCCACTATCACATAAGAATATAATAACCTTGAGCGAGGTGATAATTGCTATGACTTACTTCTCTTGTTTGCTTGTCTAATGTTTTCTTTTAAATTTATCCTAGAGAAGCAGTAGCGATATGATACTGAATTAATCTACAAATTAATTAATTTAATTAGTAATGAATTAATTATTTGACTTTAACTAAACATTTACGTATCAAACTAAATAGCCCTTTCATAAATAAAGCAGACTTTGAAAAACTGTTTATTAATGATTAATTAGTTGACTTTCAGTTAATTCAGCATATTCGGCACAAAAGCGATGCGGCGGCCATCTTGAAATTAATCAAAAGGGTGCGAATATTATCTGTGGAGTTACGTTAAAGGGCTCTTATTTCGAACCCAATTTAGAAGTATGCTTTGAAAGGCGGGAGGTATCATATTTTCTAAGATACCTTTACTTAAGGTAGCTTAATAGTTATTTTGACTTAGACGCTATTATGTGAAGGTCAATTCTTAGTATTCTTCTTTAATTCGTTACTTCAATAAATAATTAGGAAAACATTTGAATGGAAGTTTTGGGTTCGACTATCAAAACGTAGTTAATAATTTTCTTTGAAGTTATAGGTACTTAATGTATTGGAAATGTTCTTTCTTTTCTGTATGTAAAATTTAGGAACATTTATAACATCCGCTCTGCCGCCACAAAAAAAAGTAATTCCTAATTTTTTAGCAGGAGTTCATTTTATATATGAATATAAATAAGAACATAATTAACGTTAAGAATGAAATATTATATAAATACCGGATTAAGGTTGTAATAGATTTTGCCGGAATGAAACCTGTGGAAACTACTCTCCGAACCGATGCTACATAACGATTTAAAAGTGTTCCTTCATGCCGCTTCTATCCTTCATGCGCCTTCATAAGTTTGCCTTTGATTTGTAGATAGAGGGAGTCTCTCAGAGATTATCTTTAGAAATATAGAAACAGACAAGGTGACTAAGATTATTTATTTCGGTATATACAGCATGTAACAATACGTATACGTTCGTAATCCCGCACGCTAGCTTCGATATTCTCCGCAGCAAACAAGTTGTTTGCTCGAGAAATTGGGTATCAAGCGATACTATTTTTATTTGTTTCGGTTACTATAAGCCTTTATCAAGAAAATAGTAAGGATATATGAAATACGTTTAAGTAGAGATTTGAGAAGAGATAAAGAAGTCGTCTGATTTTGAGTACCAAGATTATATACCGTTACGCGTGTCGAAGTTTACTTACTGAATAATCTGTATACATTGCTGGTTTTATATATAACGTTAAAACATGACATTCAGGATATATTTGGTTGAGCCCTTATCGACTGAGCCCTCCTGACTTTGCCGCGATGAGCTCTGGGATATGGAGAAGTAAAAATTAGGTTTATTTTTATAGACTTGGTCAAAGAAAAAACTTATGAATCAAATTCAATCCTGATCCAATACTGTCAGTATTGGAATAAGCAGTTTAAACAGGTTTATTAAAAAAACAGTATTAATTCTTTGTAATTCCTCAGTAAAAATTATTAACGAATGTTAAGAACGCCGCGCCGTATCTTTGTATACCACGTTTTGAAGTGTTGAGTTGGTAGTGTTATAATGAAAATTTAAATTATCCGGATTGGTTTTCAATAAGGTAGAAAATTGTCTGTAAACACGTTGTTTGTTCGTGAAATTGAATATTAGAAGCTGTGGCGAGACTATTTTCATTTATTTTATTTGAATTATGTAAAGAATTTTCCCCAAGCATTTATTTACTGATGAGGGTAAATGGTATGATAGCTTTCTTGCCATTATAAAACGATATCAACAGGGTCTTATGGTTGTTGTAGTGTCTGCAAGGCCTATCTTGGATGGAGGAGCTTTGGTCGGTAGAATTCCAACACCTATAGTACTCTTCACTGAGGCCCAGTTTCCTATGAGGATATTCCCAATAACTTATTTTTTATAACACAGGGAATAAACGAGCAGGCGAGCCATCTGATGGTAAGTGGTCATGCCACTCGCAGAGCTTGACAAATCTGGAGTGGGTTGGCGACCTTTGAATTATTAAGGGGTCATGTTATAGTGGACCATCACCCGTCTTCTTTCACAAGAACTCTCTAAAAGAAGCAAAAGCAGGGTATCTTTGATACCCTGTTACAAAAACAGGGTATCAAAGATACCCGTTGCATGCAAGATGATGAAACCCTGCTTTTTTTCTACATACCTAATGAAGAGGTAGCAAATTTAACAGAAATTTTAAATTTGGATGGAAAGCCGAAACTCTCACTTTATTCTCATTTATATTTAAAAAATTCTGTTACCATTAGAGTCAATGCATAAAAGTAACAGTAAACGCTACCATCTTTAAAAGAATGTAAAACTTAAAAGTAATAATATTATACATATATGTGTTCTATTCTATCAACCCTTATTAGTCTTTTTGAACAAATCTGCCAAGTGTCTGGAGTCTTAACACAGAGTAAATATACGAATAAGCGACAAATACGTTAGTTAGGGATACGGGCATCCGTCACCCGCGACTCAATAAATATATACTTGCTGACCGACCGATGATCTAGAAAATGAAAATGAAAATGGAAATGAATAATTTTTACCAAAAAAGGGGGAAAAAAATCAATCCAATAAACTATAGTTTCTTTTTTTAATTTATGAAACTAAATTATAAAAAAAGTTGTTTTAAAAAAGAAAGAAAGGTAAATAATAAACATTTCAATAAAAGAAGAACACGCGATGAGACTGCAAGAAGAGTAGATCATCTTCATCATACTCATCATTCCGGCTATATTTGAAGTTGTGGTACAAATGAAGTATTTTTTTGTAATCTATGCCCGAAGTAAGCGTTTAGAATATAATAAAAAAATTAAATTTCACGCTAGCAAAACCTCGGAATCCAACCGAAACATAATATTAGTAATTCCTTATAACTATTTATAGGTCGCGTCACGAATCTTTAGCGCTGAACGAAACCTGCGCAGAAGTCAAAAATAAGGTATCGAGGGGACGGCGCGGCGCGCGGGGCGCGTGATCGTCGGGTGCGCGAGCGTTGATTGGTTGTCCCAGTCGTGTTGTCTTTCTCGCACCAATACGTCAATTACGAGCGCGATTCTACCGATGCGCAGCTATTCTCGTCCAGCGCTAAACATTCTTGATGCGACCTATAAATATTTACATATAAAAAATTATTATAATTGTAAAAGATAATTTTTTTTCCTCCACAGAATGACGGAAAATATTTATTATCAAATTTAAAAAGCTAACTGATAATTTTAACATTTGTTCCAAGATGTATGTCGAGATAATAAACAGGTCACGCCGGGCCTCTGATATGTTAATTCGCGAAGTTTTTATAGTAATAATGAAAAACAGCGCTCATCAAAGCTGTTCGTAAAGATACAGTACCGGCCATACATTATTCATGTATAATAATGACTCGTGAATATCGATACAGGCTTTTTGTACTGATCATTGTTGTTTTATATTGCCGCTGGGTAAACAGAGATAAATTTTACTATGAAGCCTTTCGTTACGAAACTATAATTATTCGAAAATAAATTGTTCTGAATAATATTATTAACGAGACATTCACAAAAGCCTTTGCCCTTTTTACACAAATTTTACTTAGTAGTTTTTTTTAGAATTTGGCATACAGATAGCATAGAATCCGGGATAACATATAGAATACATAATACCCTGGTATCCATGGGAACGGAAACGCGGGTAGGTCGCGTCACGAATCTTTAGCGCTGAACGAAACCTGCGCAGAAGTCAAAAATAAGGGGGCAACGGCGCGGCGCGCGGGGCGCGTGATTGTCAGGTGCGCGAGCGTTGATTGGTTGTCCCAGTCGTGTTGTCTTTCTCGCACCAATACGTCAATTACGAGCGCGATTCTACTGATGCGCGGCTATTCTCGTCCAGCGCCAAACATTCGTGACGCGACCTATACAACCACTTCCAAGACGTAGCCTGTATCAATTTAATATCTAAACGTATTTTATCTAATAGCTGATATAAGAATCATTCAACATCTGAAGACTCTTAAAACTAAAAATAAACCCATCAAATTAAATAAATCCGTATCTAATGAAATACTTCAACAGTCAGTGACACTTCTATTTAGTTGTGTATTCGAAAAACGATTTTGGAAGATTTGTCGCTTAAAATAGATGCCATCTGACATTTGTTCACTGAACGGACGGATAATTAAAACTCTATCCGTAGGTGAGACTCGACTTTCAATGTACGGTCAACCAGAAAAGTTGATGAACACCTTCTATGTCTGTACGTCGTCAGAAACTTACCTAGTTAATTTCTGTTACTATGATCAGTTCATGATGGGGCTGACGTGTTAACGGGACTGTTATACAAATATTAAAAGACCCGTTAAGAAAAATAATAAAGTATGGAACTTGTAAACATTCTAATATTCCCCTACCTATTATCATCTAATTATAGTGTATTATACGACGTGTAACAGAAATGCGTCGTAATATTTAAGGATCGCAAAGAATACCTTATTTTAAATGAATGTATTAAAAATTCATTTCATTTGAACTATTTATTATCAAGATATTGTTTTTTTTTATTTCTATTGACTAGCATATCGATATTTAAATTTATCGACGCTACGACATCACTTTAGAGCTATCAGCTGTAACGTGTCAATGACCGCATGACCCTATGACAATGCGAAATGCATTACAATGCATACATTGAAAAAGGTACTGCAGTCTCTGTAACACTTTTGTTTTGATTTTCATATTATCGATTTTATTGATGAATTAATGAAATGAAAAATCTCAAATAATATGTTTATTTTAATGCGGGGACTTGTACATAGACTATTTATGAGCATCTGAACATCACGCAAAAATATGACCACACATTTCTGTTACACGTTGTATATACGATATATATAGGTACTACAGATTATAGATAGAAATTATCATAAAAGCGATCATTATAACGTAAACCTCAAACATTTTATCCTAAAATCTATCGGAAATCGGATTTAAAATCATATTAACGGAAGCACTAAATACAATAGACCCGATTATCGATGCAGGCCTTTCTATGAACGTCCATGAATTCGATTACATAGAAGCAAACCGCATTCAACATAGGAAATTAACAAACATTAGTGAAATTAGTTCGCAGAATATGGAGAGTTAACTGTATTTCATGGACGGTGATCAATAAGCAGATTAACTTAGTTCTTGTCCCCGGTTTTGCTTCATCGTTACTTAGTTCAAAATAAGAAATAATTTAAGAAATTAAAAAACCCGTCTGCGTAGAAAGTGAACCATACTACGTACCTAATAAAAATAAAACTGAAAAGACAAAAACAAGTACTTCAATCTGTAACTATGAAGAATAACTATTAAGGTAATTAAATAAAAAATAAGTCTATAGAAACTAAGGCAGTCGGGGCCCATTAAAATCATGGGTTTATTGGAGTGTGAGCCATATATTAGATATAGCCATAGATTTTAGATAGCCATTAGACTACTTATTCCAATACAACTTATTACTCTTAACTATTATTACCTACCAAAATAAATCTCGAAAAACGATCCAGCCATTTTAGAGATGAGTTAGAATAAACAAACAGACTTTATTATTGTATATTTACAGTGATATTAAAACGCGGGAATTTCAATATTAAAAACACACACTGCAAGTTTAATTATTATAAATTTATTAATAAATCTTATACCGACAAAAATCACATCCTACTAAAAGTAGCATAACAATTTTACAACACGATTTTTAAATAAATAAACTTAATTAAAATATAAACATTTGCTTAATTAATCGTTAAAATGGAATCAATTAACGATATAATAAGGCCTCAGTAATTACTGAAATGAAGCTTCTTTGAAAGATAATGAAGCCTTAGATTATAAGAATATCCAATTATCATGTTGCTTCGTATAACTTATATGTATACTAGTAATTATAAAATTATAATTATCATTCAGGATGTTTACATAGAGCCGTCTATTTTTTTAAGTACCATCTCATTATATAATTCTTTGCCTGAAAGTGTCAGGCGCGCTAAATCTCACTTCTTTTAAAACAAATCTTAAGGAGTACCTATCAATTGAGTATTTCCACCTATATTCTCCTTCTTCCTTGTCTGTGTTCACTCGTTTCTGTCTTAATTCATCTTAACCATAATTTTATTATTAATTTTAAGATTACGTTTTATTGCTTTTCGTGTGATCGTATATGTTCCTTTGGTTTGGTACTTTTGACATCCATTATAAAACAAATAAGTTAAAAATTTGGATAAAGTTCGATGGAAATGGCAGATATTCTTATTTAGTTATCCGCTTTAATAAAAAATCTTTATAGCATGACTAACTTTTTTATTTAACAAAAGAAAATAAACTACGCATAAAAAGTGTAACTTGAATAATTGATTTCAACGAAAAAAATACAGGAAAAAGATGCTGCGTAAATAAAATAAATTAATAATCATAATTGAATTAGTAAATAAAAAAATCCTTGATCTCTAAAACATTAAAAGCTGCAGTATTTCACATACCACCAAATTACAACTCAAAAGAACGGTAACTACTTCTAACTAGTAATTTCAAACGGCAAATGTGAATAGTTCGAATGTTTCCTGAAAATTACACTATTATTTTTGCAGCAGAACTAACGGTCAAGGATAAAACAGCTGCATTCTTAAAATAAAGTTTATATAAAGAATAGCTCTCGTTCAACTACTCATTACATTGTATAAAACTAAGTCGTTTCTTCTGTCTGTCCCTATGTGTGGTTAAATCTTTAAAACGCTTCTTTACGCTACCGATTTTATAGATAGAGAGATTCGAAATGAAGGTTTATAAATAGGTACTAGCTGTGTCCCGCGGTTTTACCCTCGTAGTTCCCGTTCCCGGGGCAATAGCGGGATGTAAGCTATCCTATCTAAGTTGGATCGAACTGCACATGGTGTGCGAATTTTATTATAATCGGTTAAGTGGTTTAGGAGTCTATTGAGGACAAACATTGTGACACGAGATTTTATATATATTAAGATCTTCATAGACTTCCAGGACTATGGTTATCCTATGAGGATTTCCACACTATCAAAAAGAGTAACGTGTTCCTATAACTTCTTTATGAACCACACCTACCTTCGAGTGAAGACCGTAGAAAATTCGTGCAGTTTTTGAACTTAAAACAAACCACCAGACAATGTAATTATCACGTAAAAAACATTCTAAAAATACACTGTAGTAGAACCTCGTCATACTTAATATCATTTTCACAAAGAGAAATACATAAAACAAGCCGTATAAAGCAAGTCGTGATAAGCCAAGAAGAAAACACAATGATATTACAAAGCAGCTTACAACGTATTCACGTGCAGTATCACTTTATCAGCTAAAAGCAACATGAGTTTTGAAAATGTTATCTCATTTAAGCTTAAAAGAAAGAAGATAAAATGAAACATGTCTGCGTCTAGGGTCTGGATTTGATTTCTACATTGGGAAAATACATTTGAAACTTACAATTGTTTTTTCGATCCTGGACTTTTTTATATTTTCCTCCTTTTTATAGCTCTACTAGCTGTGCCCGGATTTACCCGCGTAGTTGCCGTTCCCGGGGCTATACTGACTATACAGAGTATCCTATTCATAATTCAGGGTATCACCTACATACATACCAAATTTCAAATAAATCGGTCCAGCTTTTTTTGCGCGAGGTAATAACAAACATACAACCATTCTTATAAACTTTCACTAGGATCCTAGAAAGCCAGCAACATTTTCAAGGTGATAATCTTCCAACGACTTTCCTGTCCAGTTAACCGCCAGAAAACAAAAAAACTATGACCTAAAAGTACAGTTACATTTAACTTGCATGCCCCTCGTGGGTGCTATAACCATAATTATCTGCACGAACGACATGGGCCATGGAGCAAGTCGAACAAATAAACTATTGTGTTTAAATTGTGTCGCGTTTCATCCCTTTTTAATAGTAGTCAGTCCTATGTAGACCACATAGGACTCACGTACGAGTAGGTCTAAGATAGAAAAGATGGCAGGGGTTATGTCGGACTTCTACCGACCAAAACTTCATTGAACTAACCAATACTTTTTTTGCAGAATAATATTGTAGCCTTGACTCTTTTCCATTCTTTTCTCTGTAATAAAAATTATTTCTTTTTTTTCATCCAAATGGTTATATTAAATAACCTCGACGTTTTCAAAATATTATAGACTAGTATAATTTCGATACATATTTATTTAAAACAAGAATTAAAGGTTTTTACATACATGTACAATGTACATAAAAATGCAAAACAGGCAAACAATAATTCACCTGGAAACCGTATAGTCGGCGATTTTTCCACATCGTGAACAAAGACATTGATGAATGGTAGCAGAAAGGGCGGAAAACGACCCACAAACAATATATAAACAGCCCGCATCCCACAGTTTTACCCGTGTAGTTTTGTCCTCGTGTCAATACTGGAATAAAAAGTATTCTACCCGTTAAACTATAGTCTATCTACGTGTATGAAAAATTTTAGCCAAATCAATTAATCATTAATAATTTTCGTAGTTGTGTTAAGTTAAGCCTAATAAAACTGTTGTACTTTTCATTATCAATAGGCTAGTTTTTAAAGTTTTATTGTCAAAACATTATTTATTTACAAAACAAACAAGCCAAAGCAATGAGTTATTGCGTGAAAGACAACTATACTTAAATTCAACCTCATAAACCTTCGCGATCATAATATAAGTACTAGAAATAAGTAAAGTCTATATCTGCCTCTAGTAAACGACTTTGAAATTTCTCCTTATATGATGCAAAGCCGACGTCTGAATGTTATAATATATATCGTTATAATAGCGTCATATTTAATCTCAAGTGATTCATTGACAGTGATTGAAATTGATTGAAATTGATATGTGGTTTACAAAAAGACGTGCTTCAACCAAGAAAATGGGTTTTTATCATCTTTATACGATGCCATTATGTAAAAATATAGCAAAACATCTGACCGTAAAATGTTGACTGGCGGCAAGATAAATCGATTCACAAAGGCATTTTTTGGAGCTCAATTCGTATCTATTGGCGGGCATTTTTCGTTTCCGAACGACTCGTTTGTGGCTGGCTGGTGACAGGCGATCACGTAAGACATATATTATATTCTCATAGTAGAAACTTTTTAGTAATTAATTTTTTTTTATTTGATGGCGGTAAACTGATTGGGAAGTTCTCCTGATAGTGAGTGAAATAAAGGAAAGGACTGGAAAAGGATTTATAGCCACGGAAAATAGAAGGGAAGGAAAAGAATGCCTTTGATGAGATTACTTCATTTTTTATTACTTGAAGCCTCTTTGGAAGAGGCCCATTGCGTCCTATTGCCTAACAAACCCATGGAATTACATCAATCTTACCTGGTCGTATTTAATTAATACGAACTATCTGCTATTTTAACGATTAATAAATATGTTCTATTAAACTTAAATCAGAACATATTAAAAAGCTTCCTACTTCTATACAACCAATACTTTCATAGATACTATTGACAATGCATTGCAAAATAATTTTCCCAACTGGCTGGATCCAAGTTATTTTCAACTACCTTCAAAACTCAAAACTATCATAAAATTGAAAAACGCTTCGCAGTATGTGAGCCAAGTTCTACAGAGTTTATAGATCATAAAGATTCAGAGACGACATTTTTATTTGAAAATCGTGAAGAGTAGGTCAGTTGTGAATTCTTTTATTTTATTAGGTTTAAAATTGTTTAGCTTTATTTAACGTTGCATAAAGCAGAGACCCAACCTAAAACAACATTTTATTAGGCTTCAGGGCATTTTTATGTATGTAGTTTTATTTATAAAATACTGGTTATGGAACAAAAAAACCGTTGTATTATAATTCTCTCTCTCTCAGTTTATTTTCACTAGAACACAACTAACTTAAACGTAAATTGCGCAATATGGCTTTGCATTTATAATATTACTAGTAGTTTTAGTGTGATTGCTTGTTTCTATTAAAAAACAACGTACAAATAAAGCGTCCTCTGGTGTTACAATCTTGGCTTTAATCTTCCATGAAATAGGTATTTCAAAAAAAATATTCAACAGCAGGATTAGTTCCTTCTCTAATAATTTCAGTTCCATCAACAATTATCATTTTGCATTAATAATGAAGCATATCTGGATTTTAATAAATCCACTAGAACACGTGGGCGTGGGCCCGGCGCTCGGTGTCACGTCAGCTGTCAAACTCGAAACGTCAAACCTGATGCGATTGTAAATCGATGAACATAATCTGTGCGTCGTCACATGTAATAATTATCTAAATATAGCGGAAAACATAAACAGCTAAGTTTAACATATGTGTATCATGGCCGTGGACCGCCATAAAAGCGCTCGGTGTAACGTCAGCTGTCAAATTCGAAATGTCAAATCTGGCTCGATTGTAAATCGATTTACATAATGTATGTGTTATCATAATAAATGTTATCGTTATCGAAATTCGTGACGTACGAATAACGTTCGTGGGCGTAAGCCGCTTGCCAAGCGCTCAGTGTAACGTCAGCTGTCAAACTCAAAATGTCAAATCTGATTCTATTGTATATCGATTAACATAATCTATGCACCCTCATAATTATGTCATCATTATCGAAATAAAGGAGAAAACATAAACAAGGATGTTTTTAAAGCATTCAGTGAGGGATTAAATATACTTCACGTTTACAGCACAAGTTGTCCCAAGATCATAAATATTCAAAGACTTTGTATCTTCATTCAGTATTCTGTACAGTGCAGGTCAGTTGTCAGATTTGTCGTTGGCACTGTTTATTAGACCATAAACTTTCGTCTTTGTTACCTATCGTTTCGCTACACTGTGGAGTACAGTTGGCAATAAAAGTTTTACATATTATTCAACATTATATCTTAACTATAGAAGTCTGTAAATAAATCATAATCAAAGATCCAAAAAAATAATTTTAATTCAGGAATCGCTTACTCAATGCTACCAATGAGATATTTGGTGAACGTCGTGATTCGTCAGCTAACAAGCTGCTTAAAGTATGAAATAGGTATACGCTAAAAAGCGTTTGTATCTCTCAAAAGCTAGCAGCATATAAGCGATATTACGAATGCTTTAAAAGGCCTTTGATCATTTCTCATTGGGGGACAGACATCAACTTCTGTCAACAAAAATTATGCCTTCCAGCATAACTTACTATTTTTTACTCAAATACGGCAACTCTATTTCTCCCAATTGTAAAAATCTGTTTCCTTTCATATTTATTTTCTAATTCAAAACAAGCCGAAAAAAATAGGACCCGGGTAGTTTATATATTTTGAGGTTTGATTCCTATACTATTTTTGAGCTGTATTATATGTCCCAACGTCTTCCAAACATGTTTCTCCATGACCTACGAAGCCAACAGATGACACAGTGCATCTTAAATTCACAGGTCAGTGGCCAAAGCTTTGTTTATTAGGCTATAAACTCTAGCCTTTGTTGTTTCATGGTTGGGGCTCACAGTACCAGTAACGTTGAATTGTTCCACTGACTGGGTAAGAATTCAGGTCTAACCAAGCGACTCAGTGAATTTTGATGGATTGACGCTGGTCTTTTTTCTATGTCCTGCGAACAATGGCTTTCAGTGTTCATTTTGTGCATGCACTTTGGAGATTCTGGGGAATTCACGGGAACAAAGCGATTGTTCAATTATGAAAAGGGTTTTAGGAAACGGCTTTCGTTTTTTATTGTTTTACGATATGGGTGTGTTTTTTAATTTGTATTATTCTATTGCAATTTTTAGAAAGTGTTTCAAAAACGTTCTTTTTTATGTTTATACACTTCTGCCTAGTTATGCTATTTTTACTAACTTTTAACAATAAAACGTATTATAAGTGAATATCTAAATCCAATAATTTTAACCTCTATATTTTACTTAAAAATTACCTCTTTTCTTGATCTGAACAACAACAACAATAATGATTACCAACAAATATTATTTCTATAAAAATACTTTATCGTAAACATTGTGATATTTCCCAATAATATAAATGATATTTCCTGGTTGCTTAGAAACTTTTATTACGGTCAGATAACCTCAAAAATATTGTATCGAACGCGAAAGAAACGTTTGTATGGAATGGCGGGAAAAGATACAATTTATGACGTCACAATCGGAATCGCCATAACACCTCGTTAAGAGCCGAAAAGGGACAAATGTTGCTTTGGATTCCGTACTTTAATAATATTACATTATATTAGGGAATATATATTACGATGTAGGTTAGGTGTTGCTGTTTCACATTAAACGTGTATAATATATTAAGTTAAAGGTTTTTATAGTGGCTAATTCATTTGTATGATATACCACGTTCACCTTAGGAATAGAAGAGAGGTTATGTTGAACTCGTACAAAGTGGTACCATACCAATATACTAAAATGCCCCAGTTATCCGAACACCCTTACGGTAGGTGAACTCTAGATTAACCCTAGATTAATATTATATTTAATTACAATTACTCTCTCACTCCAGGGAATTTTAAGTTGTCTTCAATCTCGAATTACCAAAAAAAATCAACAAAAGAAAAACACTTTCAAAATCAAAGTGACATTAGTACGGGTTCGCAGCAAAAGGTCACAATATATTCCATAACGATACGATCAGAGTCACAACGTCGCGAAAAAAGGGTCAGGTTGTAACTGTTATAGAAAATCTTGAGATATTTTCCGATTTACGTCTGAAGCTTTGATCGAGTATGTACAGAGTAAACCGCCCGTGATAGAATATTGTTTTAAGATGGAAGGTAGAAAGAAGGGAATAGTTCTTGCAGAGGACATTACAA
>JADANM010006310.1:9440954-9452356 GCA_026213755.1 Eurema hecabe
TCAATGATATAATATTAAATAGATATGTTATAAGCGCAAAATTTTGAAGACGCAAAAGCATCCTAATTAGGACGTCTTACCTTTAGGTGCATTCACGCGCAACTGACAAAACTGTCTCTTTTTTCTCGTTTGTTTTATCATTTATCTCTTTCCTATCGTTTTGACTTATGTATGTGTACTGCTGCAGCTGTACGGAACATTTTTTTCGGTTGATTTGTATGAGTATAACATATCTATTATAAAATATCATTGACCTAAGTACATTCTTTAAATATTGCTTCAAAATACTTACAATACAAACAACACAATCTTACGTTAATACTATAAGTTCACTTCAGCTGTTTATCGAAAACCCGGCTCATAAATATCCTATTACCATAATTCGAAGATGTGTTGGCTGCACTTTAATGGAATAACACAGCGTTACCTCTTAGCCTATTTCACTTTAAGTCTGAGCACTTTAGAAAATTGTAAGACTTAGCTCAACAATTTATTCGACATACATTTTAAGGTTGGAGTGTGAACTATTTGCTAAATTGATTCAGAAAATTGATTCTACTTTACTCTGTTCTAAGTAAAAGTATTAAAGTTTTCCTAACACATATATTTATTATTGTTACCACTTTTGTATTTTGGAAGCAACGATTCGAATGGACCTAGAATTGTTCAGAAGTTAAGCCTTTAGCAATTTTAAATTATAGTTTACTATAATTTTAGTTCAAGCTTATATTTTCTTCTTTCTTTCTTTAGCTCGTAAATTTTAATGACAATACCTGATATATAACACACTATTATTATTACCTATCAAGTTTGAGAGGAGAATTTCTCTTTTAAAATAAAAATAAAACAAAAAAAAAACAACAATATTTATACTTAAAAAGGTGAAAAAATATTTCAATATATATTGGCATATTAGATTAAAACCATCCTGTATGATTACATACAGAAATAGTTTCTAAAGTGAACTCTTCAAAAAACGTCAAAGTACCTATAAACGAGAAGGTAGTTAAGCCTACAAAAATAAATTTAAAAAACGTCTCATGCAAATAGCTCTGATTATTATAAAACACCGTTACTATAACTAACTGCCTCGTTCTCACAGTTAATATACTGAGAGTGATTTTACTGAATTGCCAACATTGCCTTTGAATTGCCACTTATATTCCGCCTCCCTTATATTCAATGAAATATATTTGTATAGAAATTGAATGAATGAATAGTTTGTGCGTGGAGTTCCTTGGGTTCTTGAGGAGACCTCTGGAATTTTACTAGTGTTGTTAGGTAGTAATTTTAGAAGGTTTTTGGAAGGTATTTTCACCGAGACTATGTCAGTCTTGCATAGTGTCAGAGTGCATAGCCAGTTAGCATTGCATACATGATTGCGCTTCTCATATGAGGTTAATAAAAAATGACATAAAACCTGATCTCTTTTTTTTTAATTTCTGTATACCGCTGTTTCACATACTTAAAACCTGATTCGGAAATTTTCCAAATTTTCGTGTAAAAAAAAACCTTTAACACTAAAAATAATTTACTCCTGACTACAATCTCTGATTCGATTCAGAAGATCTAAATTACCTGTTACAAAGAAGCTTCTGAAAGTAGTGTAGATTAGCGGATGTAATCTTACCTTACAAGGCCTTACAATTAAAACAAAAAGCCTCAATCGGAAGCTACCTGAAAGCCACAGGAACTTTTCTCACAAAAACTTTTTCTAACTTTTAAATCCCATCATTAGATTTCCGAAGTAGAGATGAGATGTTTTTACTGTAAGAAGTTTGAAAAAAAAACATTTCACTTGAAAGTATCACGCTATAGTACGAGTAAAAATACTAACAGTAAGTATACATAAAATACTACAAGTATGTATTCTCGGACGGAAATATAACACGAATATTGACGTCAAAAGAAATTGAATTTGTCGTTGTTATTTTTATTTTACATTGAAAATTTGTTCTGTTCTAAAAATATTTTATTGAAATACACTATAGAAGAATCGTAACGTAGCATACATTGACGTACGCATCTATACTACTAATATTATTATTTACCCCTATAAATAATTATTATAACACTTACATTTGATACTAACAGATACTTTTAAGTATTTCAATAACACTTGGTATTTCTACGTACTCGTACTAAGAATAACTGGTATTTACTTCGCAAGTACATATATCCCATCACTATTCCCAAATACCGGACCCTTAAAGAGCTTTATGATCCGATGTCTAAAGTCGTAAATTAAATGTTCCAACTTACTCTCTGTGCCGGAAACTCGAAACTGTAACAAAGAGAAGGCCCATTAAATTTCGTGTTATACATTTTTAAGCCTCGGTCGACTTTTTATAGTAAAATTATGGACTAAAGGAACAAGTATTTTAGAAATAAAATTACGTCACTCGTTCCATAATGTTTGAGGTTATTAAATATATTTTAAATTTAAATATACCTAAATATTATACTCAAATTTTACTATCCCGGTGTTCGTACAACGTCTCATATGTCTACGTAATAATTTAATTTAAAAAGGTGGAACGTAAAAATGGCTATATATTTTTATCCACATGAATATATTTATTTTTCAGATCCGCTAAGGGTACTATAACAGTTTAGCACTAAATATATTATTCATTTACCTTCATAAAGCTGTAAAACAATAATATAAAAAACCAGCAATGTATTTTAAACAAACCACAAGCGTGGACTTTTGCACGTCTGACACACGCGGCTAGTAGATATCCATTGCTGGTCAAGTAATAGGGTTAAAATTGAAACATCAAAATTTTTTAAAATTCAGTGTCATGATTAAGTTATATGTACTAAATACTGATAATTAATGTTTTTATATATGTGTATGTATGTGTACAGTATCTACATAATTGTATACTATTTATTTGTAATAATATTTATATAATATGCATTATATATCGTCTAATTGTTTCACTTATGTATCTTGATTTTCATCTTTATACCTGCAAATCTGTTCATATTTATTCTTTACTGTATGGTTGCCTGGTAGTATATTTTTCTTTTTTTGTATATGTTGTAATGTTGTTTTTTTTTACATGTTATAAAGAATTTATAAATAAATAAATAAATAATGATCATAGGGGTTACTATCAACGTTCAGTTACTGGCCTTAAGTCCTTTACACCCTGTATAGATACGTAGGGTACAATTAAACAGTCAAATATTAACTAACGTTTATAATCTCGTTCAGACGAGTCAGCAATAATCCCACATCATTGGGATCGCTCTGCATACTAATTAATTCGTTCTCCGCTATTAACGTGTGATGAACGGTTGCTTCCATTCCTATCAAGTCAATCTATTAATTTTGAATTGGCATTTAAATCGTTTATTTAAGGGTAACACTTAAACTATTATAGTTTGTATAATTAACTTAAAAAAATAATAAAACCGACTTCATGATAATACATATTCAACAAAAAAAATTATCATTCAAATCGGTTCATAATTGGCGGAGTTATCGCGTAACAAACATAGAATAAAAACAAACGTCTCGAATTGAGAACCTCCTCCTTTTTTGAAGTCGGTTGAAAATTAAAGTTTAAAAGTTTATAGTTGCCCATATAATAATTGTAAGAACACAATTTAAGGGACCGTTCGCCTAAGACCAAGTCGTAACTATCACGAATGCGTTTCCAGCCTTTTAAAAAGGAAAATTTTGGTCTAAACGGAATAAAATAGTGGTACATATTATAATTCATTCTCGAATATAACGATTTCTCTTAAACATAATTTTAAACTATTGAAGATTTTTTTGGAATAAGGCAATTTTTATGAGGCTTGGTAAGTATGGGTCTTATTGGCTTTTAAGTACAGAACGAAAAACAATAAATTACTTTGTTTTATGCTGGTTGTTTGCACAGCTTTTAACCGCACTTATTGCTTTTAAATGAGCATATCTTCAATTTATTTTTAACGTTTTAACCATTGGGACAAAACGATAGGACGGTTAGTTCAGAGGAACATCATTCCACCCCACAATACCTCAGTTTCATACTAGCCTCTTTCGGCATGAAAACATATCCATTAATATAACCAGACACTTTCAATAAACCCCGAAAAGCAAATTAAAATTAAATTCAAAAGCCTTCATTTTCTACCACAACAATACGAGACAGATCGATGAGGCAACAAAAGGGTATTCCTCAGAGTGTTAATAAAAGAAATTCGTGCCTATAAGCCTGCACAACCTTCATATGGGATTAGGGCTACCATTACGATCGGGCTTGCGAGATAAATGAAAATAACCTTTAAGATAGCTAAATGGAAGGAGATTGAATTAACTTGGGTAAGATGATGTATAAGTTAGTTTGAAGTTAAGTATTATCTAGTTAAATTTAATTTCACGACTCACAATATACCTTTATTGTGATATTAAGCCAATAAGTAGATAGATTACTGTTACTGCTACATACTTTATATTGGCATTATTTTTTCTGTAACTGTTAGTACTGGAGTCTGGATTTTACTTCTTCCTTCCTTTATCTCTTACCCTTTTTTAACGCCAGCAATGCATTCGTGACGTTATTAGCTATACCTACCAATCAAATGAATGAACAAAGGGTGGTAGTGGTACCATGGCCAATAAAAAAAATGTGATACACATGTGATAAAAAATGTGAACGTTGCTCAGCTGTTT
Source organism: Eurema hecabe (assembly GCA_026213755.1). Classification (NCBI taxonomy): domain Eukaryota; kingdom Metazoa; phylum Arthropoda; class Insecta; order Lepidoptera; family Pieridae; genus Terias; species Terias hecabe. Next base: position 9,445,627 of record JADANM010006310.1, read on the forward strand.
TTAGATAAATTTATGTGTTTGACTCAAAATAGGTTTATCACAGATCTTCTATCGATCTCTTAGATAAGGCCACCTATCAATAAGGGACGAGAGCAAAGTCAGAGTCATGATGCTAGTATATAACGTATACTGACATACAAAACAGCAACCACCGCTATTTACCAGGATAATCTGTTAATACCTCGACACGAAATTTAAATTCAAATGTTAAGTCCTTTATCCGCCGATCTCTCAAACTGAGGGCACCCTATTCGGGTTTCAAATGGCATTATCGTATTTATGTCCTATTTATATGCAAATGTCGGGTGTTCCAGCAAATTCCTATCAATATTGAACATCTCCAATATCGAGTAAAAATCACTTATCTAAGATTTTGATAAACATATTGCGATCACTAAAGTACCGAGATTTCACTTATTCATGAATATGATCTATACTTATATTATAAATGTAAGAATGTATGGATTTTTGTAGGAGACACTTTATTATTTTGCAATACATTGATTATTTTATTTCATTCAGGGCGTTAGATTTTAGGTATATAAACAAATGCGTTGTATAATAAGTATATTATTATACTTGGTAAATATGCTATATTATAGAATTTTTCTTTACCCAAAAACTAATGAACTAATTGGACTGAAATTAGCAAGCAGGTATACCTTGTTCATGGAAATGGCATCATCATATTCAACACAGTAATCTTCTTTCACCGGTGAGGTTATTGCCACGAGATTGGAAAATACAGGAAAAACCGCGGGGCACAGCTAGAACTACATATGAAATCATTTTTCTTTCCACTCCTTAACTAACATTAATCATTATTGAATGATGGATGTGTTGAGCAAAATAATGAGGAAATATCGTTCAACACACGTGAAATATGATTGTTGGAATCATGACTTTCTTCTTTGTATAATAATTAATTGATGGTATGTTATTGTAATAGAAATCAAAAAGTTTGTTAAGCTTTTCAATAGTATAGCTGAAAACCCGCTTCAAGTAACATAGATTAATTATCATTAAATAATAGAAAACAAAGTCGCCTTTTTCTGTCTATCTGTCTATGAATGCTTAATAAGATACGAAACAGACACAGTAAATAGAAAATAGGAACATTTATTAAACAAGTATTTCCAAAAATCAGCTAAACTTATATATATATATATATAAATTCAAGGAAGTTGAACGTTCAGAGGATAAGACAGGACCAGGCAGTAATCAGACGAATTGCCCTTAAAATTATGCCGCTGAGACCAATTTTATGGTGATGCTGAAACTGAAGGATTTAGTGGTGTTTGTTATTATTTTATGGGTTCTCGGGTGAAAATAGATTAATTCAAGACTCATATCTATCTTATACTACTTATAACTTGAAATTTGGAAGGGACATAGCTTAGATACTCTAGAGGTGCACTAAGAAATGAATTCCGGAAATTCCCATGGGAACGGAAATCAGGGGAAAAATCCTTTTGTAGGAAAAATCCAAACCGCTTAAGTAAGACGCTTGAAATTTGGCAAGCAGGTACCTTAGTAAACTTAAAGCTTAGTTGCTACATATTGGAAATTTTTTACGGGAACGAGAGTTAGTGAGCATCAAGGTTTATATGAAAATCCACGCGGACGGAATCGCGGGCAAAAGCTATATATGTAGTTCTACCCGCGTTGTTCCCGTTCCCGGAACAATACCAAGATACAAAGTACCCTATGTGTTAATCCAGGGTATCAACTATCTACATACCGAGTTTCAACTTAATCGGTAAAGTCGTGAAAGAGAAACAAACATACATTCTCACAAACTTTCACATTTTTTTAAATATTAGTAGGATTGAATAGTGAAATATGTTATTGTTGGATGTTAATAACAATATTAACTGAATGAATCCATACTAATATTATAAATGTGAAAGTGTGTTTGTTTGTTTGTCCTTCTTTCACGCCGTAGCTAAGCAATCAATCGCCCTGATTTTTGGCATACGGTAACTGAAAAGGAAGAAAAAACCAACGGACTACTTTTGGTCCTAAAAAATATCTAGTTTAGTAAAATATATAGATTACTGGAATATTTGTATGTGTACACCAAATATAGTTCATATATAACCTAACTGACGTCCTTAAATAGTGCTCTGTTCTATATACATAATTGATGTGTTTTTCTTTCTGACAAAAATTTCTAATTCCACGACCGAAGCCGCGGGTAAAAGCTAGTACTAAGTTCAGATAAATCTACACATTTTTTGTTTGTTTTTTTATGGTACGTATAGGGTTTGTCTGATGGTAGGTCACCATTACTTACCATAAACAGCTAATGAAAATATCTCACGACTGTAAAGCCAACTTATAAAATAACCGAAACGAAAAGCAGTAACATGTATGATGTAGATGAAGATGATCTCTAAAGAGAAGAGTTATCTAACCACCTGTAAAATGCTAAAAGACATCTCATCTCATCATCACATGTACTAACTGTTTGTAATATTACTAAGTATAATCACGACGCCTGTTATATTATACAATAGGTTATACCAGGAGCGCTTTATAATGCAATGTATAATTGCTCCCTGGACAGGACCAGCGTCGAGAGACTGCATTACTCCATAATTGCTATGCCGACACGTCATGTGATTTAGATTGGATTTCCGTCACACATAATAAACACATAACAAACATAATCTTTAAAATTTTATGTGAATTACCAATCCATACTAATATTATAAATGCGATAGTAACTCTGTCTGTCTGTCTGTATATAACGAATCTACCTTAAGAATGATTTATGAATTACTTATAAGCTGTTGCCCGTGACTCCGTCCACGTAGACTTATGGGGGTTGATTAAAAAAAAATGTAGCCTATGTACTTCCCTATGTTCTAGTCTCTAGACCATCTGTGTACCAAATTTCTTTCTAATCGGTTCAGTAGTTTTAGCGTGATGTAAAGACAGACAGACAGAATTACTTTCGCATTTATAATATTAGTATAGATTTCATTTTAGTTCAGGCTCCTGATAATCGCTTTTTTTTTGGGAGTCAGGGTAATTTTTGTGTAAGTCATTCACCCTATTCTGAAAAACAAATTACGAGTATTATTAGGTATAATTACTATTATTACCAAAAATTTGCAAAGCACAAACTTAATAACACATCAGCCGCCGACATCATTAGAAAGAGAAAGCACTACACAGACGTAATAATGTACATAGACTATAAATTGACCATAGTACAATAATTACGCTTAGCCGAAGCTCAGTTAAAAACCTTTCCTTAAAAAAAGGAAAAGAAAATAGCGCCATATTTGGTTACGTTGATTCCGGTTTCTTCCAAGTATTATCTGTCAGGGAAAAAAAGATTGCCTATAAAAGTAAATGAGATCCCATTTAAAACATTTCATGGTAAGTGCTGCCAAGTCTTTTACTTCGCTATGAAAAATGTTAATCCAGGTCGAATGTTCTAGATACTTTTATATTTTATTAACTAGTTGTGTACTGTACTTTCTCAGACATGGCCTATGATTGTAACTTTGACAATTTACCACAGAATCAGGCGAGACTAGCGGAAATTGACAACTCCGGAGTAGATACTATTTATTCTAATTCTCGTAACCCTCAAAGGTAATCAATGAAGTGAAAACGCCGATCTTTTAGCGTCTGTAAAAATAATAATTCGATCTGTTATTTCAAAGAGAAGGGCGATCAGAGAAACTTATCGGCTTTATGTACGATGTAGTACAGGTTATGCTATGTTTACGAATTAATCAAAGCTTAACACTAAATGCATGTTCAGCTTGTAGGGATTAGACGAACATTTGGGTATATCCCTACCCTAATGCTTAGCGTTGAAGTGCTTGAACAATGACATTTGATTTTAGAATTAAAGCCATGTAAACACGACAAGTAAGCAGCATCAATATGTATAGAATACTAGTAAATCACCAATTTGAACTTATACTTTATTTTAAACAAGCCGTCCCAACGCGATTTTACTCGTTTTATTCCTAAAAATAGTGTCCAATTTATAATCCAGGATCTAATTTAGCTGAATGTTAAATATCAACCAAATCCACTAAGTAGTTTTGCGTGAAAGACTAACCAACATTCAAAGGTGACACTTTCGTCAACAGGGTTGTAGCGACCTCTTCTAATGCACCGATTTCTGAATCGTGCTTACTATATACAACTTGTCGATATCGAACTATCGGGGCCTAACGGCCAGTCATTGGTTCGACTTGTCGAGGTTCCTCCCTTTGGTTCAGAGGAAGGCTACATCCTCCTTCCAATATAAATGTTGCCAACACAAAAAAAAATAAAATGATATATAAGAAAAGCTAATTCAGGTAAAGCCTAAATTTACCCATTTGCATTTAGTAGGTACTTTAAATTGCAGCGTCATGATTTTAGGTTGCATTTCGTAAACATGAAGCACGTTTCCGGAGGTGAGCTCGCCGATACACGATTCAGTCAGTCATGTGCAAAGCTATGCGGAAATTCAGACTGATATTCTATGTACATTTATAGAGCTACTAATGCGCCGAGTTCTGAATCGCGCTTGTGATTTGTTTTTGGACTTAGTATATATAGGTCTGCGAGTTGGTAGGAATAAGATCCACCCTTTAGTGAAGGTCACATTTCTTGAATCTTCCATGATAGAATAATAAAGATAAATTTGAAACTATAGCTTCTGTTAATACCATTTAGGCAATGATATCTGATGAAAAGGGTGTTAGGATAATTTATAAATATTATCAGCCAAATACATATTATTTTGTAGCATTTTTCAATAATTAATTGAAAACTTATTTTAATAAAATTTGAGTTTTTAATGTAACAGTTGAATTTCGTGGATTATAAATGACAATCGAGATGTTTTTAATTCTCAATTGTATAAAATCATTATTTGTTTAAACTAACCAGTTTAGTTCGTGTTATATTCCATGTTTGCAAAATATATTTATCCTTATTTTAAATGACATTCTTTAGTAATATAAATATACCGATTTATTTAATTATTTCTAATGGTTTGAAACCTGAAACCCATAGGTACAGTACCATACTGGAATAGGCAATCTGATAAGGTACTCAAAACAAGCTCACCGCGTGGTACCATTTTTTGTTATTAGGAGTCGAACCCTTGGCACAAAAGTGGATACCACTAAGCGGTCGTCTCACGTAATTAAATTAGAATAATATAGATACCCGTAAAGCAATATTCACGGAGCGATGACAATTCTTAATTAAGGAGGCCTTAGCCCTTCGTATTCTCGCTACCAATCGCTCGTAAATTGAATTACTAAGTCTCTCGTCTCAGCTTACTGTTACTTATATAGTGATTTGTTTGGTTTGTTTTTATGAGATGCCAGACGTGGGCAGGAATCCATCTGATTGTAAAAGAACACATCCGAAAGAAAAGGATATTGACCCCTTTCATATATTAATACTAGCTGTGTCCCGCGGTTTTACCCGCGTAGTTCCCGTTCCCGGGGCAATACCGGGATATAACCAATCGTATCTTTTGAGTTAGATCAAACTGCACATGGTGTGCGAATTTTATTATAATCGGTTAAGTGGTTTAGGAGTCCATTGAGGACAAACATTGTGACACGAGATTTATATTTATTAAGATTACTAGCTGTTGCCCGCGACTCCGTCCGCGTGGACTTTCATATAAACTTTAACTTCCCCTTTCTCCCCCTTATAACCGTTTTTTTAGTTAAAAAGTAGCCTATGTTTTATCTCAGGCTCTAGACCATCTGTGTACCAAATTTCATTACAATCGGTTCAGTAGTTTTGGCGTGAAAGCGTAACAGACAGACAGACAGACAGACAGACAGAGATACTTACGCATTTATAATATTAAGTATGGATAATGGTCGAGTTGTTGTGTATATTGACAATTGCAATTGAAAGAAAGAAAAAAAAGAAAGAAAAAAACATTTATTCCAGGGCACATTAGAATAGAAGTATAACAATACACAATTGTATCTTTTTACTTTAAAGGAGCAAGTATTAGAGTGTCTTGCTGGTTCATCTCTGTAGAAACTGTCTTCCGAACCGTTGGTTAATGTTTTGTAATACCATGACGATTCCAAAGTTTTACTATATGTAGCCTATTACTATGCATTTTCATTCACGTAAACACTTACAAAACTTTTCCAATAGAATGTACCAATACAGACAAAAAAACGCACGCACGCATATGTTAAAATGGAATGGTTGGTTTTAAATTGACAATTCCACTCTATTTATCTCTAGACCATCTGTGTACCAAATTTCATTACAATTGGTTCAGCGGTTTGGCCGTGAAAGCGTAAAATTATAAATATTTCAAAACCTTGCTCAACCTTTTGGGGGTTGATTAAAAAAAAGTAGTCTATGTCCTTCCCTAGGCTCCTGACCGTCTGTGTACCAAATTTCGTTCTAATCGGTTCAGTAGTTTTAGCCTAATGGAAAGACAGATAGACAGACAGAGTTACTTTTGCATTTATAATTCTAGTATGGATTAAAAATGTATTATGAAACTGTCTGAGTCTAAGGCCACAGAATTTAACGTATTTTTGTTAAACCTTAATATTATTACGAGTTGATAGTCAAATAGTAATAACTGGGAGCTTTTAAAAAATTCAAAGTGACATAAAATTTTAATAACCCTACCCGGTTAGAGAGACCTGAACTGACTCCACTTCTAAAAGCGCAGATGACATATTTATTTGAGAATCATTAAATTAGTATGCTCAAT
>JADANM010006310.1:9452456-9474829 GCA_026213755.1 Eurema hecabe
TTATAACCGACCATTTCAACTACATTCTAGGTAAGGTTTCAACCAATTTCGAAAAGGTGATATCTTTGTCTGATAAGTAACCATTATTACCCCAAATGTTTTTCAAATAATACGGCTTGCGTTTAAACTGATTTCAAAAATTTATTTTTTTACAACTGTTTACAATTTGACCGAATTTTCATATTTGTTACTGTATATAAAATAGATTATTGTTTGTAATTGGAAAACTGACCTAAGACGCGTGTGTGTGTTTGTGTGTGTTGTAGTGTGTTAAGTGTTTGTGTATGTTTTTATTATAAAAACTATAAATCATTTTCTTGTTATGAGAAGTTCTATTTTCATAAACACCCCGGTCTTGTATATAAAAGATAAACCAATCCAGATAAGGATGACTTATGACCATAACTCGCTTGCGATCTTCCCTGGGGGCTAGACCCGTGAGACATAGGACTGTATCTAAAATAATAAATTGGTTTGACCTGGGAGCTATAGTTTTATATTTAACAATCATACTGCTTCGGCTTCGCATGCATATATTATACATGTATATATACAGTGTGCTACGAAGTGTCCTATCCGGAAACCTCTTACTAAATGCGTAAATTACTATATATGTAAAATTTTTCTTTAAATCTTTATTGCCTTGCTATTTTAGATAAAGATTTTTTATTTCATATTATTCGAAAAGGTTTTAAATAGAGATCCCTTCAGGATCGGACGTGTTTTGTAACAGACTGTATAAACCTTCTTCCAGAATTACTCTTTGTATTAAAAGTCGAATGTAAATCGGTTGTCTAGTTTTAAAGTTTTAACCATACATAAGGATTTAGGGACAGAGAAAGCGATTTGTTTTATACTATGTACTTTTCTTTCTTGTCTTAATACCTGTGTGCTAAACTTAAGCAAAATCTTTTTGGTAGTTTAACATTTAAAAAAGATATAATTTTTTTTTAATTTTAGACGTTTGATCAAATGGCTGGTTCGTTTTTAGGCTGTTAATTGAACGGCTTATTAATCTAGTGACCTGCGACATGGGTACATTGAAAATCAACAATTTTACCCTTGACTAATTAAAGCCCAAATTATGCGAAACATTTTGAATTAAGAGCCAAGTCTCAGCGGTCCGATATGAACAATAAAACGGTATGATATAACACGAATTATACATTCCATCGCAATAAAATACTTTTTATAATAAAACGGAGAATTTTAACGACATTCCCGAACTTTTAGCGTGAAACGCATAAAAATTTTGAACACTGAAATTTAGGTGGGTATTTTGTGTAGCATCTGTAATCTTTTCTAAATAAAAGGTTAAGCGAATTAAATACATTATAAAGTAAGTATCTACATACATTTTACGATATTTTATTAGCTTAAAATGAAAAAAGTATTATTATCAATGATTTTGTATTATAGATATGTTATACCCATACGACCGAAGAAAGTGTACCGCAGAGCAGCGGCAGCATACATACATACAAATTAAATCAATAGAAAATAGATAAACGATAAAACCAATAAGAAAAAAAGACAGTTAATTTAATCAGTTGCTCGTGAGACTCCACCAACAACCAATCACCTCAAAGTAAGACGTCCTATTTAGTATGTTTTTGCGTCTTCAAAATTATGCGCTTATAACATATTATTTAATATAATACATTTAATATAATATCATTGATTATAATAATTTATAATGATAAAAATTTAAATTAGCTTAAAGATGAATAAATTACGATACAAAGGTAGATAAGATATGATGTTTATTAAAATAGATTGTTATAGATTCTCCAATGATATCTACTTAAAAATAGTTTCTCTTAATCATTATATATAGTTAACGTAATAAAAAACACTTTAACCATTATACTTTCATAATGTTACTTCTATTTCCAGTTTCAACATTCTAATTGTAGTCTAACGAGTTTAGTTTAAACCAAAGTTGGAATTAATTTAATATGTTTTTAATGAATAGAGCACAAAATTTATTTTCATATCTATTTTGTATGCAACGTTCAGTAGGGACTATTAAAATTATATTTTTCTACTTAAAAATCCTTTGATTGATCTATGTTTATGGTTGTCTGGAAGATATAGCCAATAACTAAATGAAATAATAGCTCAGTATCTAGGTCAGTTTAGAGTCTATATTTAAACTTTTCAAATTTAATTTTTAAGTAGATATGATTCTTAAGTATCAGTTTAAAAAAAAATTAAGTAACTTAAGTAATTGAACTTTTAATTGTTATACTACTAAGCTTATAAGTTAAGTAAGTTTTAAATTATAGAAGTATCTATAAAGGTATGTATAAATGTCCTCAATTTCTAGGTTAAATTTGTTTATTGTTACGTAAAAAAACTAAATAACTTAAGTTATCTAAGTAATTTAACTTACTTAACTACTATCTTAGAAGTTAAGTACGTTTTAGATTATAGAAGAATAAAGAAAAGGCTTGTATTTTGGACGAATGTTTTCAGTCTAAGTTTAGCCTAAGCACAACACGCCAAAATCAAATATGGCGTTATTATGTTTATTTATTCATTCATTCACAAACCGGCTGCATTCAAATGCCAGCTTAAGCTTCAGTTCGTTCAATAGTCGATTTGATATTCAAAATATGGTAATTTTTTTTGTATTTCTCTAACGATTTTAGGATACTTGAACTAAATAGAATCTCGAAGCTGAAAAAAAGGCTAAAAAGTAAAAAGCCGTAAGGCCGCCCATTACTCGTATATGTATTTATTATCATGTATTATATATTACGTTACTAATTTGTATGTATATAGGTACCTTAATATTTAGGTACCTGCTGTTAAGTATATTATAAATTTATACTTATATTTTTAATGTGAAGAGTTTGTTTGTTTGAATAGATTATGACAGAAACGACTGGTTAAATAGAAAAAATATTATCGTATTGGGCCATATAATACTCATAGGTTCTGCAGTTACCCGAAATTGGTAGGTACGAATTCTGAAAAATTTTAATTTTTAATTCAATTTAATTGCTTGTACCTTATTAATATGTTAACAAAAATGTTTAAGACAATATAGCAATATGTTTTTGTAAGTAAAGGTACATAAAGGTTAAAAAATATTTTTTCTTTATATAAGTCGTATTACGCTTAAAGTTGAGCCTACCTTAAAATTTGTATCGAACGTGAACTTCAATTGTATGTAATAACACAGTCTAATACCCGTACTTTTCTTAAAACCTTGTCTGATAGCCAATTACAGGGTATTACATGACAGACTCCGTTGGGAGAATTTTAAGCAGAGCATTCGTTAGTACGCTTGTGGCTTTCACAATAATCAGATTTTTATTACGAAATAATGAATCAAAACACTTTATATAAGTATAGATAGCTTGTACTATTATTTTTATTTAAAAGCAATGTGCCTAAGTTTTTTTATAAGTGGTATTTTATAAGGTTCCTTATTTAAAAGGAAAACTCTCGGTTATTAGATCACTTTTTTGTTGGTCTGTCTATCAAGATCCATTATTTCGGGACAGGGTGAATGTGTCGAGTTTTAATTTAAAATTGTAAAGTTTTAATATCTTGCTTGCGAAAAATCAACGGTACGGTGAGAGAGAACGATTCACTATTGTCCAGTTTAATTACGAGTTAATTAATTACTAGGTATTAAATCATTTGAGAGGTGAATAAAGCCAAAAAGATCACTCGCCATTTTCGAGTGTGTTCCCAAATTAAGACAAATTTGTTGTATGATCGCTCAATGAACTAAACAAAGAAAAATATTATATTTTAAAGCAAACTAAGTATTGTATATTTTAATTAAGTATTTAAAAGATTTTGTAAGTAATTTTAATTAAATAATTCTCTTATAACGAGTTGAGTATCAATTAACATTTTCGATTAATCGTATTTTAATCATACTCTTCTACTCTACAACCAATAATATATGTTCAAAAATATTGTGGCCTATTTCCCCACTCGGCTAAGTGGTGTTGGGTGTGGCCAGCTGTCAAGGTAATGAATGCACAGTGGAAGCGATGACTCGGCACTTTCCCAACTAGGAAACATTACAGGTATCGATTGATAGGTCGGACCACGAATTTGGAGTTCAAACAAAACCTACTTATGTTTGCTGACGCTGCTGAATCGCGCTTGTGATATTTTTTTCAGGCTTAGTATATATAGTGAGAGAGATATATTATGTATAATGCAATTCTAAACTTTGGTGCATATTACTAGAGGCTGTTTTATATAATTATGGGGAGAAGGCAAACAAACAGGACGGACAGCCAAGAGATAATCGCTATCCATAAATACACGACTTCTAACTATTCTAGGTCTTATTGCTTTAGGAATAAAGTATGAGATTCCACAAGGTGGTGGTCAAATTTCTTATAAAGGTATGCTTGATCGCCAGCTGATAACGTTGATGTTTTATGATAAGGGTGGTGCATTCAGGGTATGCTTCAGTCGTTTTTATAGTCCCCAAATGTCTAAAGTATTTGAAATACGTAGATCTAAGCAACAGTAACACAGTAAAGAACTTAAAAAAACAAACAATCAAACAGTTCCAAAACCATTCCGCCAAGTTTACAAAGTGACATCGCGTTTTAAAAACATCAGCTGCGCAATACTAAAAATTAAAGTTCCTGGCGGACGCTGGCATTCGCTGGAAAGTTCTGGAATAGTTGTCTTTGTTGACTCGAAGTTGTTTGCTTTATGTTGTCTGAGAGACGATTGTCTTGGGACGTTTACTTACTTGAGTGCCATAAATCTGTTTAGACTGTCGTAAAGAAGGTAGGGCATTTTATAACGTCCAGTCTGAAAGCAGTAGTCTACTACAGAAGAATATAACAAACTAGCTGTTCCCCGTGATTTACCTGCGTAGTTGCCGTTCCCGGGGCAAACCGTGCTTTAAAGTATCCTACGTGTTAATCCAGGGTATCACCTATCTACATACCAAGTTTCAACTAAATCTGTTCCCCCCTTCCCCTATCCCCTAAATCCCCTAATCCCCTTACAATACAAATTAACAAAAACACAAACTTTATATTAGTATAGATTAGGATATTAATAGAAAGTGGGTTAAACGAGCAGAATTATCTGGTTGTAAGGAGCCACCTCCGCCCATAAGCACTTGTAAGATCTCCGAATGTGTTGACTTTCCGACGCTTTACATTTACTTAACGCTAAACTTCTGTCATGGGATTTAATTACTCCAGACTGTTCTGGAGATATTTACAGCTAATCTCATATTTCTGCAACGTGGAACTATTACTACTAATTTAATGTGTGTTAGAATTTAGTAATTAATACTTAATTCTCAGAGCAAATAAGGAGTAATTATGGGAATAAGAATTCCTAGCTCAAAATTTCGTAGATAAATCAATTTTAAATTATAAAATTATACGACAAAAATAAATCAATAAACTTTAACGTTAGGATCAAAAGATCAAATGTTTACTTAAAAACGTATTAAGGTTCAAAGAGTAGAAGGCAGAGATTACCTTTAGAGGTGCAAAACGCAAAAAATACAAAAATTACGAAACATTTTTTGTATTTTGCACCTCAAATTACGAAAGTAATAAAACGAACAAAAACGTACGATAAACACAATATTGCGTTGCTATTTTGTAGAACGTGAATTGTTTTTGTAAGGAAAACATCCGGATCTCACCCTTTAAAAATAAATTGCTCGAAAACGCAAGGAAAACATGAAAACACACACTTACCTGTCGCTTTGCAGTTAATACTGTTATTACGGAAAATACGAATTTACCTGAAACAATAATAAGTACGTAGTACGGGTTGATCGATTGAACGAAAAATATACGTGTCTTTAAGTGGTTTATTTGTAAAAGAACCGCCGCGTTAAACGGTCTGCCATATTGAATTTAAAATGACGTCACTTTGTAATACATACATATCGTTAAACTAAGTAATGAAAAATTAGTATGAATTTTATTAAAAGGTATCTTAGTAAACATTCGATGCACTTTTTATAGATAACTTTCATTTCATATTTTGTCAAGTAATATAGTGAATGTTTGTTTTGTATTACCATGACTATGCAAGTTTTGCTATATTCCGCCTAATTGAATAGAGTTGTTTGACTTTGACTTTGAAAAAATATGCCGTCTGATGACAGAGGAGAAAGAAAGAGAGAGCTATATACTCATACATAGTTTCAAGACGGGCTGGTCTCGCTAATGCGTTGTCGACTTTACAGTAAAAGCATTGCTTATAATAACTGTTAGTATATATACAACTAGCTGTTGTCCGCGACTCTGTCTACGTGGACTTTGATATAGACTTTGACCCCCCTTTTTTCCAGTTAAGAAGTAGCATATGTTTTATCTCAGGCTCTAGACCGTCTGTGTACTAAATTCCATTACAATCGGTTCAGCAGTTTGGACGTAAAAGTGTAAAATTATAAAAAGTTTCAACCCCCCGCGCAACCTTTTTGTTGATTAAAAAAAGTAGCCTATATGATATATCCTTCCCCAGGCTTTGGACTATCTTTATACCAAATTTCTTTCTAATCGTTTCAGTAGTTTTAGCGTGATGGAAAGACAGACATACAGACAGAGCTACTTTCGCATTTATAATATTAGTACGGATTTAAAAGTTCCAATAAAATATCAGTTCCACAACTTAAAAAGGTTAAGAAAACTCGAAAAATCTTCATCAATTCATGCAAAGTTTAAAAGTTCAGCATTGAGTTAATAAATCAGTGTCCGCGAGTTTTTTAGACCAAACTAACAATCTTGAAGAATATAAGTCGAATGATAAAGTTGGTTCAAAAAGTTCTCAGTTGGAAGTTTCATTAAGGTTCCATTTCTTGCTATTTTAGATAGTTAAGTCGATTTTTATATGAAGAATATGGTATCTAAAAATTCGAACATGGGAAGTAGGTCATTGTTTAATTTTTTATCGTACCCACTAACTTTAGATATTACGTCATATTATTTTTGTTCTACAGTTAGCAATTAAAAAATTGTCTTTCTTTAACAATTTCTTTAGTGTTTGGTTCGTATTAAATAATTTAAACGTTTATGTCGTATAATATGCTTTAAATGTACATAGTATTTATTGAAATCATTTTATAAAGAGTTAACAGTGTTTCATAATCGGTAATTTGTTAAATGAGAAGAGAGAGAGAGTCGAAATGAGAAACTTCTCTTTTAAAGTCGGTAAAAAATTAAAAACGGGATCAACATGTTTGAAACTGCGCATTACAGCTTGTTTATAACAAAAACACTAACTAAATATAAAGGAACCAATTGTAAGATTTGATGTTATGGGAATGTCGAATGTTCTCGAAGCTTGGGAATGCGAAGTGTATGATGGCGCGTCCGACACGTAAAATACAAGTATATGCTTTGAATATTCGATTTTATTAGTCCTTTATGCGACCTGCTTATGATTATTTATTTATACAACTTTATACGAATCGGAAAATTTTCTATGTATAGCGACAACGTTATACAATTACTTAACTTTATTTATTAAAATAAAAAAGAAATGATACCCATTTCCAATATGCAAGAATATTAATATTGGAGATCATATAGGTATATTATTTTATTTTATTTATTTATTCATAATTTATTTGTTATATACATATTTTATGTACCTAAGAAAATACAATATGATACAATGCACGTTTGAGTCGACTCAAACATGCATTTGGCCAACTTCTAGTTATTAACCATTACTTCCAGGCAACCATAGTCATACGATAAAAGAAATGAAACAAATTTCGTGAGATCGCGTTATATATACGTAATACAATGAAGAAATTTTACAACCACTGTTCTTCTTCACGTCACTTCTGCATCACGTAAAAAACGAAAATTATTTCTTTTTTGCGTTTTTTGACGTTTGCGCAAGTTGGTATTATATAGGTATCTATTAGTATTTACCTACCTAATTAAACGTATCTAGGAACTAGTTAATTCACACAAGCCAAAATATCGCGACAAGATTTTACGATTTTATATATTATAAATACGAAAGTAACTCTGTCGATCTGTCTATTTGTTACCCCTTTACGCCAAAACTGCAAAACCGATTGCTATTAAATTTGGTACACAGATGGTCTAGAGCCTGAGGTTAAACATAGGCTTTAACATAGGGGTGAAGGGGGGGTCAAAGTTTATATGAAAGTCCACGCGAACGGAGTCGCGGGCAACAGCTAGTGCGCTATAAGTAGACAGTTAAAATTTGTAATTAAAAATGTATTTCATTCTCTTTAGGTCGTTTATATAAAAGCTTTCTAAAAATGGTTCTTTTTTGTTTAATTTATTGTTATTAACATATAAATAACTATTTAGCCACACAGTAAGTGTCAAAAGCGAACAAAAGGAAATCAAAAAACGTAATATATAAATAAAATATGACGAAGTCTCGAGCGACTGATCGGGTCTGTGAGATATTCTGTGAGCATTACACGGGGCTATGCATACAGATGATGTTGGAACGTGTGCATTCACGAAGAATATTGAACGAACATGAATGTTTGCCGAAGTGTTTTAGACAGCATGCGAGAGTGTGTACCGTCAGCAAAAGTTAATACATACTCAATTTTTTTTTATATAATAGGGGGCAAACGAGCAGGCGCGTCACCTGATGTTAAGTGATCAGCACCGCCCATGACTACTTGCTTTGTCACGAGTGTGTTGCCGGCCTTTTAAGGATAGGTATAGTACGCGTCACGAATCTTTAGCGCTGAACGAAACCTGCGCAGAAGTCAAAAATAAGGTAACGAGGTAGCGGCGCGGCGTGCGGGGCGCGTGATCGTCGGGTTCGCGAGCGTTGATTGGTTGTCCCAGTCGTGTTGTCTTTCTCGCACCAATACATCAATTACGAGCGCGATTCTACCGATGCGCAGCTGTTCTCGTCAATCGCTAAACATAAATGACGCGTACTATACGCTACCGTATCTTGCAAATGCTATTACCACTTAAATATCATAAAATAACGTCTTAATGAGACTGCAAAATAAGAAAGTAGTCGAAATTATAAATCGTCTTAGCACTACACAAGCCTCTTGATAAGTAAATAAAATAATATAAACCTACGATTTTTGGGATATTATTATAGCCATAGACGTATAATACATAGACTGATAGGGCCTTAATAATCGGGCTGCTATAAGTGAAGCCAAAACTGTATATCTGTAAATGTTAAAAGTACGTTCTTATACTCGATGACACGCACACAAGCTCACCGATATTAGTGCTATAACAAATGTAATTTTTTAAAATTAAATTTGGAAAAATTGAAATTTACGAAAAATATACTTATTTTGATGCGATACTCTGTGCTATGTAAGTATCTATATAAGTAGACAAAATTGTCTACTTTGTAATGGCTTCACTTTGCATGCTCTTCGGTTCAAGTTGTAATTATTGTATGATTAAAGCCATAAAGCACAGTCTAAAATGAATAGTTTCGGAATAGTTGGAAGCATTTAGTAATCTGATAAATGCTTAATCTTCTCAGAAACTCAGATTAATTGTGCTTATACATAGATAATTTACGGGTTATGAATATTTGATACATAGCTCTTAGCTAGATAATACATTTTCACAACGAATTTTAATGAGTTGCTTTCGCATTTAATATATAATTATTATAAATCATTATACATTATTAGATATTGAAAATAAGCTTATAATATATAAAAACGTATTTTTTGTTATTTTTCAAGTTGGCGAAGATAACGTTTATGACGATACTAAACCAGTACCAGCTTCGAACGCATATATTATATATGTATTATACATATAAACCTTCCTCTAAAACCAATCCTTCTATTAAACAGAACCGCATGAAAATCGGTTTCGTAGTTTTGATGATATAAACACACATAGGGAAACACAGAAGAAAGCGAATTGGTAAATATGTTCACTTAAATCTTTAAACTACGATTTTGATGTGTTTTTAGTAAAGAAAGTGATTCAAGAATAAGGTTTATATTTATTATAAGGTAAGGTTAGGTAAATGCAAGGTACAACATTTAACTAGTTAATATTTTTAACCACAGTCAAGTTATTGTTTCGTTAATAATTAAGTGTATAATTACTGAAATAAATAAATTCGACCATCAAGAGCCTTCATTAACACAATTTACGTTGTTGTGAAATTTAATTACGATCGGTATTTTTGATGTTTCAAGCGTCGTTAATTTAAAATTGTATTGACAAGATAATATGTTTTACTGCTCAGTGGAAAGAGCAACGTTTGCTTCATAGTTTTTTCATTTTAGATTTTTTTTTATACTATGAGAGGGGAGACGAGCTGGACGCACTCCTGATGGTAAGAGTAACGCCAGCCCATAGCCAATGCAGTGCCACCCGGAACCCCGCTACAAAGCCCAACTCCGGGCAGGGGTGCACTACACCGACGCTCCCCACTTTGAGTCACCAGATGTTGAGACTCATTGGCCCAGTAATTACGCTGGCTACAGTGCCCTTCAGACCGGAGCACAGTGACATTTTCACGTCACTGTTCACATATGTCTTTATTAATATTGTAATGCTTGTTTATATGTGTTGAACATGAAGTGGGGAGCGTCGGTGTCGTGCACTCCTGCCCGGAGTTGGGCTTTATAGCAAAGTTCCGGGTAGTACTGCATTGGCTATGGGCTGGCGTTACTCTTACCATCAGGAGTGCGTCCAGCTCGTCCCCCGTCTTCATATTATAAGAAAAATTAACTATTGATGTAGGTATTGATTTTGATAAAGCAACTATAATAGTTTCTTGCCGGTTTTCTTCTTTAGAAACTGCCTTTCGAATCGATGGGAAATCTTCTGTTTTCTTATACCATTACCTACGATTTAAAAGTATCACTTTATGAAGCCTTGTCGAATGAAGATATGTTATTTTATTTTATGGATTAATCTAAGGTCTGTAAATCTGAATCTACCTGCATGCCGAATTTAAGTCAAATCCAATCAGTAGTTTGCGTGAAATAGTAAAAAACTTCCAAACATACACAAACGTTTACATTTATAATATTAATAAGAAAGATGTAAAGGCAACAAAATACAAGTTTTGTGTGGACAAAATCGCGGGAAACAGCTAGTTTTAAATATAATAAAGCTAAATAAACTCCAGTGTAGTGTTCTAGACATCAAAAGCAACGTCTAAGGCCATCAATATCGGGCCAGCTATAATAATGTACGAATCTCCGACAATACCCAATTCATCGTTACCATCACAAAGGTCTGTCTGTGATATCCAATACCCAACAAGGGCGAAATTAATTTATATAGATATATCAGAGGTATTGTTAGTCGACTACGAAAGTATATAAAGACTTCCAACAATCACTAAAAATGTTGACAATGAATGAATGAAGTGTCGTTGGCAGAGTTGGTGTTGGAAAATAACTAACATTGTTTATAGAATATTTTATTGTTAACATGATTTGTTATATTGACTTTTTTAGTAAACTTTAGAAGCTCATATGGATTCAGCCGATGTTAACTGGTGTAACTAAGAACATATCTGCCGATTGATGGCCTTCTTTAAAATTTTCTTTTTATTTTATTTTTTTTAATTACCTGAACATTTGCTACAAGCTAAGTCCCGGCGTTTTAGATCAAACTTGTATGATTTTCAATATGTTTTATGTTTTTACATACGTACGTACTTATTATTATATATAATAATATATTATTATTGAATTACTAGAATAATAAGTTAAATCTAAATCTAATGTCGACTCAGCATTTCATATGCATACAAACGATGAAATTAGAAGCACACGTAGCATGCTCGTAGCACCCAGTAATGCTACGGCGTAACCATTGTTCGTAGCAATTAGGTGCTACGTGAGAAAATGCATTGCAATGAATGGTGCAGTACAATTCAAGTGATTAAAGCCGAGAAGGGAATTTTAATTTTCATTCAAATATTTTTTGAATATTCTCTACTATTTCTTTCCTAACTTTATATATTATTCAAAACTATCTAGGTCAGTAGTTTATCTTATTCAATGTTAAATCATGTGTCGGAAAATCAATAAATTTGTATCTATTATTAAACTATATCAAAATTGAAATTAAGAAAATTAAGAAAAATATTTTTGCACATCTATTCTATGTTATAAGTTCTGTAGACTGTTTTTTGAAGGAAAAATATATTGTTTGGTGTGTCAGTACCTTCCAGATGAAAATTAAAGTTATATTGAACTACAATTAAACTATTATTGGGAATGTTCGCAGGAATCACCCAGTGGATGAAGCCATACCCATAGTATATAAGTAGAAAGTACAAAACTTCCTTACTAATATAATTCCCAAAATTCGTTACTACTCTTTCACTCCTTAATGGATTTTTCTGAAACTTGTCACTAAGGTAATAACTCGCTGACAATTGTATCTAGCCGCTGGCGCGCTTTGGGCTACTATAGTTACCCAATTTCGCGGCTCTTTAGCGCTGCGGATAGCTTGTGTTACCTGGGGCCTCGCAAGGTAGAACGTGAAATTATAGACTATTAATTTTAGTTTATGGTCACAAAATCGTTTCTATTACATGATTCTAGAGGAACAACCCTATCTAATGACATCAATTATAGATGTATTCCGTCTATGTTCAGTTTTAGTTTGTCATTAGAAGCGAACCGTGTTTTCGTGCTGAGTGTGTAGTGTTTATTTGGACAAATATGCTGTAAGTTTTTTATATGAAACCTATTTGATATTTTGTGTTAGTAGTATAGATGATAGTCTTAAGTTTATATAAAATTAATAGTTTTGATTATATTCGATCTAATAATCGAGATATTTGTTTATTTACCAACGCTAGTGAAAATTAACTTGGACCGTTTTTAAACGTAATTTTAAGTAATAATTATGACTCAATTTACCAGAATATACTTAAAATAAGCAGAATGGTTTTTAAATAATAGAAACTAAATATTTTTAACTCGAATACACTTCTTAAATGGATGTAGTTTACGAATTACAAAAATACCAATTATCCGCCATTTTTGTCATTGGACACCAGCGCTCAAGAGCTGTGATATTTTTTGCGCACAGCGCTCGAGCGGCTAACTTAAAGAAAGGAATAGTTCCCATTCGGTCACTAGTTTAACTATCTTAAACTAAAATAACGAAGTTTGGCTCGTATTCTTTACTTAACAAAAAAAAATCGACGAGGGAAATTGTCCTCTAAAGACCTATAACGCCATACACTTTCCAGAATGCGATCGATAACAGAAACAAAGCCTACAAGTAAGTAAACATATTTACACGAACATTTTACGAAACTCAGAATTCTCATCAGGACTTGGTGAGAATGTTTTGGGGGTAGTTATGAGTTATATTGAAACAAAAACTCCACGAGAACGCAACTCTACTGAACATATTATTCTTCAAAACTTGTTAATTAGCTTCCCTCGATATTTCAGTAAACTTCTGAACTTAATATAATGGGTTTTGTTATTTTATTGTATGAGGAGTAGAGGAAGTCTGCTAAGGCGCTATTGACCTGGTGAGGCGGAGCGTATACGTCTGATAGTCTGGGTTAGAGATCATGAACTTGATAAAGACGCCACCAGTATTTCAATCTATACTAATATTATAAAGAAGTTAAGTTTGTTTGTTTTTGTAAAATGTAAGGGATAATCTCGGGATTTACTGAACCGATAATAAAAATTCTTTCACCAATAGAAAGCCACATTATTGCCGAATGTCATAGGTTATAATATAATAAAATTACAAAAATAAAATAGGATTATTAACGTTATGCCCAGCAAAGTGGTCAACTAGTAATACTTAATACTTATTTATTCAAAACACTTGGGTTTGGACTCACTTTTAGAAACAGATTTAAGATTTTACTCTGCCAAGAATTAGCTCTCCACTACTCACCCACTATACCCGTGGTAGGAATTGCACGCTGTCAGTCTGACTAGATTATAATGTTGAACTAGCTTCTATTATAGTTATTAAAATCGTTATCTAGTAACACTAAAACCATAACAAACCTTTTGGTCTATTGTTACATTAAACATGCATAAACTGTTCCAATATTTCTCGAGGTTTTAACTACGTGCATAAAAGAAGTCCAAGTCAAACTATTTTTGAAATCGTCACAGTATAAAAAACATACTCCTTTAACTTTAAAACTATTAAACAAATTAAATAACTTGTATACATATAACTCTTTTGAATATCAAAAATACAGGTGGCATAAAATAAATTTACGATTTAAAATACTGTCGAGTATGAGATACGTAAATCGTAATGCACGTCTTAGGAAAATTAACGGTATTTTCTGTGCTCATTTAAATGGGTAGTATTCCATACAAAAACTGAGAAATATTCTTAGGAAGCCACCGATAGAAAGAGACTATTAGACTAATCTTGGCGTTATCTAACGTTATCTCTTTCACACGATTGATTTCGTGCCCTAGTGTGGGAAAAGGATGACGCTCTATGAAGCTGATTTTGGTGGACGGTCTCTTTCCAAACGACAATGTGCTTCATAACTCACTGAATATTGTATATAACAAGTATATAATTAATTATTTGAATTACTAATGGACATCAAAATCTGAAAACTTACCTATCTCGTAAATCTGAAACTTAATTAACGATTCGTTTTATCCAACAATATAAAATAATTCAACAAAGAACTTATAATGGACTACCATTAGCTGGTAATAACATTATTAATTATATAATGTATTAATTATCGTTGACTTTCAAGTTTTAAAAGCCTTAAGGCTTAACGTAAAGGGTCGTTTGTCTTGAACGGATTATCGTGGATTCAGCTGAAAATGGTTTAACGTTTAATCATTTTTACAAGCTAAGAATAGTGGATTTATCCTGTAGAGTTTTGGATTAAATGGCTTTACTAAGCTTTTATTTTTTGTTTAAATAACATCATCGTACTAATATTATATATTTGAACGGATTTGTTGAATTTGTGAGAATGTATGTACTGGTTGGTGTTTATTTGTTATTCTATCACCCAAAAACGGCTGGACCGATTTAGTTGAAATTTGGTGTGTAGACAAGTGATGCCCTAGATTAACAAGAAATATACTTTTCACTCCAGTTCGCGTATGGAAGTTGTTCCGGAAACGGGAAATTCACTACGCACTACTACGTATTACATAAAAAATTGGGTTAAGACGGGTCACATATTTTCACATCTCTGACGAGATGAAATAACTAAACGCTTATTTTCTTTAGAAGAATGTTATGGAAATTAGCCAGCCCGCTTTGACCTACACATCCAAATAGCATCTAATCAAGGAAGATATAGTATTTATAAATATAGCTATCGTGTTTATATTTACGAGTTTGCAACTCGACAAACATCCCCAATTTTAGATACGAATTTAATTGTATATTTGTCTTGCTAAATACACGGAATTCAGTAAACACATTGAACGTATTAGATCAAAAAGCCTGTTTAATGTTTATAGGAAGATTTGTTACGAGTAAATTAACAAGTTGGATATTTTAAACATATATATCTTATACTTAAAAATTACGAAAGTAATTCTGTATGTCAGTGTGCTATAAATTGACCCTTTTTTTCTGCCTTCGAGCCGGGGAGGGGGTGTCTTCCGGGGATATGTCGGGATCCCGAATGCTCATCGCCGGCGCTAATCGCTGACGGATCTTTCCGTCCAGTATACCCACCAAAAACACTGCGGATTGCCTTCAGCCGTTTTCTGAGAGGAGTGTATAGATCTGACTATCACAGGACACCCCTTCGCGTGTGTATTTGTATCGAAATATTTCTATATTTAGATCACTCTCACTCACACGCACACACATATAGACTTTAAGAATTTTGAGCCCTCTTTATTGTTTCTTTATTTATTCTTGTCTTGTTATTATTTGTGAAAAATTTTAACTATCTGATTATTATCGTCCTTTTATCAGAAAAAGCTTGTTGACAAACGGATAGACAAACAGCGAAGTCTTTAATTTATAATTTTTTACCTTCTAGGTACGGTAACCTAAAAATATGAATGGTTCTACTTATTTTTAAGTAAATATTAAAACATCTAAACTTGTAAAAGATTTATCAATATCGGTTTTATGATAACTTCTACATAGTAATACTACAACTAAAAAAATTCTTATGCTAATAAATAGTTTAAAAGCGTCCTCTATGAAGCTTATAAATTAAACAGATTAATCTAAGCTAATCCCGTTCTCGTGTCTGGGATATAATTTATCAGCTGTCAACGCAACGTAAAATTTCTCGAACATTCCAGAAACATATTTAATCACTAGGTACTACATAGTATAAAAGTCATAAATAGTTATCTTAAATCATAATCATCTTACATCTTTAAAACTACGCAACCGATTTTGATACAGTTTATTATCGGTTGAAGTGATTCAACAAGAAGTTTATGTGTATAATATATGTGACGGCGTCAGCGATGGCTAAGCGATAATGCCGTCATCATGTTGATTAGGTGGTACAGGGTTATTTCCGCAGACGGCGTAGAATAATAACGTAAACGTGGATTCTTCACTATACTTCACCTTACTTGTTTGCAATAATTACAAATTACAATTAAATCAGATCAGACCAGAGGCAAACTGATGAGATTCGTCTTGAAGGTGTGAACTGTACGGCGACCCGAATTGGAATGCCATTCCTGATACCGAAAACCCACTCTCTTACATACGACTCTGTCCACGCGCCGCCATTACAAGAACAACTGACATCTTATGTACCACCCTCGTACTACAATAATCAAATTAGTATCTTAATATTTCGCGATATCGTTTTCCACGACATATGCATTAACGCGGGAAAAACGGGACGTGGCTAGTTAATTATATAACCTATACTTACTTCATAATGACTTAACATATTATGTGAATGAATTGGTGTTTTATTATATTTAGTAGAGGATTATATTTGTGTTATCATCAAATTATTTGTTAAAAAACGACTTGAGTTTTTGAGTCAAAGAATGAAGCCAAAATTAGTTCAGGGGTTTTTTTTATCATTGGCTTTCTACGAAGAATATTTTCTAACAGTTTTTGTATGAAATCCAACACATTTTTACTGAAGGGAAATAAAATTATTCTAAGAAAGACTTTAATTTTTGTTGTGTTTTTGTATGTTTAAAATAGTAATATCGATACAAAATTCAGAATTACGTGCGGTTCGTTAAAAGCCTTCGCTTATTAAGAGGGTAAATTGTAGCATCAAGTCCACAGCCTACATTACTGTAAGATGTCTGGCGAAGCCGCGCAAGTCACAGGACGTGGCGAGCAATCTATACTAATGTTATGTACATGCAGTAAAAAGTGGATGGTAGTTTCTAGAATAGTGCAATGTCATTGAAAATGAAAATACCTACCTAAATAAATAAACGAACACGTCATGCCTGACGTCACTATTGATAATTCATCGCAACACAATGTATTGCAAACACAAAATAATGAAGTGCCGATCACCGTAGGACAGTGGTTCGTGCTTATAAGATGTCAATTAGCGTTTCAGTAATATTCATCATTAAAAATCAACACATAATTTTGATTACTTTTATAACAAATTCAAATAGGTATTATTATTGGAGCCACTTTCTTAGAACACAAAATTTTAATTAAGACCTAACCTACACATGTACTAAGTTAAGTGAACAAAAGGTGCAATCGCTTATAAATTGTACCAGACAATAATTCTCATACGTTACAGTAAACAGAGTCGAGTACTGCGTAATATTCCTTTTATTTACAGATGTACGTTATTTCTCTTATAATACGTATATAATTTTAACCTAGCTGGTTTTAGGCTTAACTAACCCTAAAATATTTGCTCCGCCATCTTGGATGGTCCGCCCTATTTAATT
The DNA here is from genome assembly GCA_026213755.1 of Eurema hecabe. Taxonomy (NCBI): domain Eukaryota; kingdom Metazoa; phylum Arthropoda; class Insecta; order Lepidoptera; family Pieridae; genus Terias; species Terias hecabe. Next base: position 9,470,287 of record JADANM010006310.1, read on the forward strand.
TAGAATGACGTCACACAACGAATCGTGTATTAACATCCAATTTAAACGTGCATATAAAATTTCAGCTTAATCGGTTGGAAGTATCTGTTTCAAAATCGAGTTGCAAGTTCGTCCTTACACCCGAACATCTTTACATGTACATTGCAAGTTAAATAAAAGCTTTCAATTAAAAACATAATAAACTCGCTGTTCTACGAGATTTGGGAATAAAAAATGATTGTACCTTTTTTAGCCGATTTAAAAAAATCTCAATCGGGTTCAATAAGTATGTTCTTATATAGACCGAAAACCAATAGACCTTTACATGAACTAAACAAAAACACAATACACTTTAAGCCCCAAAAAAGTCACATAATTGAAAATCATTTATTCAATATTCAATCTTGCCTTTATCGAAAAAAATGTCGTTGCTAGAAAAATATTTTTACGCGAAAAAGAATTCTTCTGCTCTTACCATAAAATCGATATTTCCGTAACAGGTGTTTTAATCTCATTACACCTCAATATAATCTGCGGGTGATCAATCGAGGCTTCCAAGATTACGTGATCTGTGATAATGGAAACAGAAATATATGACGAAGGCGGGAAATTTTTTCCCTTTTTCCTTTTTAATATCCATTGAAAAGAACAATTTTCGTCAATACACATTGTACGTGCGTGTTATTCTTTGATCTTATTGTAATGGTCTTTTATTCTTTTGAGTGAATCACGTTTTGTCTCGATTTGATTATTTTCTTTTATTTGTGATATATATATGTATACAGTGTGCTACAAAACATGTGTCCGATCCTGAAAGGTATATAGTATATAGTATTCTTTATCTAAAAACCTTTTCGAATAAAATAAAATAAAAAATCTATATCTAAAAATAACAATGAAATAAAGTTTACAAGATTACGTTTCCAGTGCCAAATTTACACAAATTCGGTTCGTAGACCCTTAGCTATAGCTAGCAGGGCACGTGAACGCAAGACGGTGTTGACATGTAAATTTTGCAATAACGTAGCTTATTTTTTTTGTTTGGAAAAAGTAATTATTTCATTTTTTCAAAATGATAGCAAAATAAGGACCTACTACCGGTATATAGTCAAAGGTTTTCGAATCGGATACTTGTTTTGAAACACACTGTATATATTTAGAACGATAGAACGAAGGAAATAGGGGTTCATAATCAATTTCTATCTGTTTTGGGACAGCTCGCTCGGGGCTTTTTCTGCCACCTTTATTTCGACTGCATCTGCATGTGCGAGATGTCATTGCGTTTCACTCGGCATGTGGGAGCAGCGGAGGCTTATTGTTCATATCTTGCCCTTCTCTATCCTATCTTATAGTCTCTTTTGACACCAATCCTTTTACTTTTTTGTCACTTACTTTATTTATGGCTATTACACAAACAGGTAACTGTCGTCGCATGATAATACATATTAACACAACTTAATAACTAAACGAGACTCTAATTCAAAATACATATCATCTTATAGGTATATATATATAAAGTCCAAGTAAAAGTCAAAAGTATCCTATTCAATTAGGCTACATAAAGTAACACTTTTGAATCGTCATGGTATCACAAAACATTTACCACCGGTTCGGAAGGCAGTTTCTACAGAGAAGAACTTACTGCTAATTATTAAATTTTAACTAATCTTAACCGAAAGGCGCGTACAGTACATACATATGTAGTATATATAGTTATGTGACATAAGTGGAGGTGAAAAGATATATGGTTTACGAAAAGGTCAACGTCCTGCTCAGCCCACCATTCTATAAAACACTATCAATCACGCGCGTCGCGTCACGAATCTTTAGCGCTGAACGAAACCTGCGCAGAAGTCAAAAATAAGGTATCGAGGTAACGCCGCGGCGCGCGGGGCGCGTGATACTCGGGTACGCGAGCGTTGATTGGTTGTCCCAGTCGTGTTGTCTTTCTCGCACCAATACGTCAATTACGAGCGCGATTCTACCAATGTGCAGCTATTCTCGTCCAGCGCTAAACATAAATGACGCGACCTATACCCGAGTAAAACCACGTGCGGTTAGTATGACATACATTAACAAGGAAAATATTTGAACGCGAACATTGCCAGCTCGCGTACTCGTACACCTGTTTGAAAGTGTCATCAAAGCGCTTTGCACAGACTGGTTTAGCGAATAATCTAGAACATTTTCTTTATTTCAGATATTTACTTTCTGCTCAAAGCTTTATTCGAAATCGCGAACGTAAGTGTTTCCGAATAATTTACAATCTAGAGGTACATTTACCCTTTTTATATGCATGTGTTGTTTAGTAATGTTTAGCTATTTCAGTTTTAATAGGTTTACTTATTTTATAATAGTAAAATATTAATATAATGCATTTTATAATTATTCCTAAAAAGTTTCAATGTTTGGCCACAATTTAGTTTAATCGGAAGCAGAAATTTGGAACATTTAGCTGTAGCTTTGCATGATTACAAATTAAAATTTAGGTCATAATCTGATCACATTTTAGCTCAATCGAAAACTATTTCACCGGGGGTAGGTCTCTTTCGCAGGAGACCGACTGGGTGGGTACCCCCACAGTGCCAGACATTCTACCGCCTGAGCAGTGATATGCAAATGTCACTGTGCTCCGGTCTGAAGGGCACTGTAGCCAGCGTAATTACTGGGCCAATGAGTCTTAACATCTTGTGACTCAAGTGGGGAGCGTCGGTGTAGCGCACCTCTGTCCGGAGTTAAGCTTTAGCAAAGTTCCGGGTAGCACTGCACTGGTTATGGGCTGGCGTTTCTCTTAACATCTGGAGTACGTCCAGCTCGTCTCCCTACTTCACCGCATAAAAAAAAAAAAATATTATTAAATAAATTTTCCCACATTCATTGTATAAAAATATAAGTTGAACTACAAACCTAGCTAGGGTAAAATAACATACTATAAAATATTACTAAGCTAGAGACTAGAGGAAAATATTGTAACATGAATATATGTCACGACTTCGCACCTGTTAAGGTGTGTTGTTGAAATTTATTGCCTCTCAGAAACTGGTTCAGAGAATAATCTGGAACATTCTCAGTATTTTCGATACAACTTGTGATATATTGCAGTTAATATTGACTGCTAGCAGCATTATGCATGTAAGCTACGATTTTATTATAAAATAAATCTTAAAATAGCAAAAATGTCTAATCTCAGTTTAACACCTACGTAAATCTAAACCTTATCGTTATTTTTGAGTTTAACATTCCTTCCACGAAACACATTAGTGCATACATGGGTATGGCAAAGGATACCTTTGAGGATCTCGACTTGAAAAACGGCAAAAGCAGTAGAATTGTTGATCAAGGGGTACGAAAATTCAAAAGTAGCCCCCAATTATAAGATGTCGAAAAGTTGAATATATGCTATAAAATAAGTATAATAAATGCAATTCAAATCATTAGAACCTAAAAGTAGATTAGCCCACAATTTATTTCAGATTACAGTTTACCATCCTGTACAACGTTATATAACGCTAGGAAATAATCTCTTTCTAGCAAATCTATACATATAATAAAAACGTAACGAGTCGCTGTCTGTACATGGAAGATATATGAAAAAAAAAATTAACTTTATTAACGCAATAGAACCCAAAACAATGTTTTTTTGAATTTTTGTCTGTTTGTCTGTGCACGCTAATCTCAGAAACAGCTTATCCTATCTAGATGGTGTTTTAAATGATAAATTGTGGTAAGCTTCACTTAATTTAGTGTTTGATTCTTGTCAATCGGTTGATAAATAAAAAAATTATGGCAATTTAAAGAATCACTTTGAACTTGCTGAACGTTGGCGCGGGTTAGGCATTTTCAAAAATGCTGCCCAAAGTCACTTTTCTACGCGTGCGAAGTCGCGGACACAGCTAGTACAGTAATAAAAATTTGACATGCCACTATTGAAATAACAAGCTATAATAATTTCTTGTTTGTTCTTCCCAAAATAACTAAGTCTCGGATAATTCTACGAAGTCTGAAACTGTCTGTGTTCCGTCCATATTTCCAATTTGAAGTCGCCATTCAGCAGACAGTAAGTGTAGCAATTGGAAACTTGAGCGGGCTTATATCTAGACTTGAAGCACTAGTTACTAAGTCTCTTTAGAAATACCTAAGCTTTCAGCCATTAGGGGATTACGAACACTTATTTAGCTCTATTCAGGTTTTATTCTTACAAAACAACTTTTTGTCCTGTATCCTATGTGCTATAAGCCGGCCAAGTTCTTAGGTAGTAGAGTCATGCCTATATCGGCTAACTGATGCCATTATCAATTTGCGTCCAAAAGAATAAAGAGCGTTCGTACTATAAAATATCAATACTGAAACTCCATTAAATATTTATTTACTCTGTCGTATTCCGCAATTTTGTAGCGAATCAGTATTTGTATACTAAACCTTTAATATTTACAATTATTCATTGTAAAATATATAAAACAATATAAAAGAACATACGAGGTCAAACAGTTGTGCAGAACTTTTTTTTAACTTTATTCTATAAATAACGCTATTCAATAAAGTTAAATATACCTAATATAATAAC